>JAEKOY010000275.1:0-29010 GCA_021234595.1 Delia radicum
CTTTTCCAATATATTGTTTTATTATTTAAAATTTTTTGACAAAATGGCATCAAAAAAAGGTTCATGGGTGGTTTTATTGTCTTTTCGTACCAAATTCCTGCAATAATTATATTTTTGTATCGAATTTCAGGTGGTAATATTCCGCAACCACAAACATTAACGGCCAACAATGACTAGTGGAACTTTAATCAATGAAATACCATCTGTATAGAGTACTAACGTTAATGTCGTATTTTTGTCTTTGATGGTTAACTCGGTGGTATTCTGATCCATCACAAATGTCATTAATAATTCTTCATTAAAGGAAATTTCATTAGTTTTTCATCAATACGATCCACTTCAAATAAACGTACCAATTGCTCTTATGATATCTATTTCATAAAAATAAGATATATTTATTTCCACACAATATCTACATACATTTCCCTCTTCTGAAATATATACTTCACAATTTTTACAGAAAAAATGTTTGATGGTGTTGAATGGGGGAGCTTTATTTTCTACATATTGAAAAACTGGTACAACGATTAGGGCATTTATGTCCACTAGGCAGCATCGAATTTATTAATTTCAATTGATCTTTTAAAGCTGTTTTCGAAAACTTATGTGTTATAAGCATATCCAATAAATTTGTAACAGCCTCTTCGACTGTCATTTTGCTCGATTTTCATACAAGATTGTTGACTATGATCGCTGGCTCATGTCACTATTGATATCTTCCCCATCCGAATCTAAATCAGCTACACTTGATTCTGAATCCGGTTCACTTACTTCTATATCTGAGTCAATTGCCACTTTTTCAACTCCACTCGCTTTCATACACTTTCATCAGAATCTGAATACTCATGACAGCTATTTAGTATGATGTGGTCATTGTCAGGAATATACAGTTTGGACTTCAATAGAGTTGACTTCTTTTTTTACTCAGTTTTTTGTTTCTATACCACCGCTCTCTTGTCTTTATTGGAACCTATTTTATACAATAAAATGTCAATAGTATAGTATCAAAGAATGGTTTTCTTGTAACAATTTATTGTCATACTTACAATAGCTGAGGGATCATATTCCAAGTTTTGTATTTCGGTTTTATTTCTTTTGGTCTATATTACCAATATACAAGCTTGTTCTTTTGGAACAGGTTGGTTTTTCGTTATCCATCCCGTTTTTTTTTATATTTAATTTCATTTTTTTCTGTTAAGCAGCAAGAACAAAGCCGACGTTAAATTGTCTAAGGCGCCGGCGCACAATATAAAAAATTTCGTCAGATGCATTACCAGAACAAAATTTCTTAATACATTATATTAATACTAAATATTTACGATTTATCTGCATATATTAGCAAAGAAATATTTATTTAAATATAAAAAATACGTAAATTATTCATTATTTAGTCGACATAAATGTTTTAGAAAAAATTAGTCGCATACATTTCCGGCGGCTCGACAACCTTAACAAATTTCGTCGGCGGCTTAGCCGCGACTATTGGCCGATCGGCTTCGTTCTCTACTAAGCAGTTGATTGTTTTTATACTAGTGTTGTTAATGTTTATAGATGTTGGTTACTTTCTTTAAACCTTTTATTAATGGTTATTATTTTTTTAACAATATTAACAAAATATCTTTGCGAATCAATAAATTTACAACAAAATGCATAGTTTAATGGATATTTTGGCATTTTTTGTTTTATATTTTGCTATAAATGCATATTAGTGCATATTTTGCCTTAAAATGCTTCACACAAAAAATTGTTGCCAAGGAATTAGGAGCATTTCAACTATTAAAGTTAAATTGCATATATTATGCGAAAACTAGTAACATTTTACCAAGTTTTTGCTTATTTCTTGAATAATTTATGCAAAAAAACGATTATTAGTTGAAATGCTCCTAATTACTTGGCAAATATTCGCTATTATTTTTTGTGTGTTGTTTTTAAGAAAATTTGTTTACTAAAAATAAATTTTACACAATTTATAAATAAAATATTTTTAAAATTTATACATATAATTTTTTGTTATCACAAAAAGAAAAATGCAATTACTAATTTTCTGATTATGTTTATTCGTAATTTTCAATTCTTAACCACTTTTTAAAACTAAAATTACTTAATTGTGGAAATAATATTGAAACGTTGAAAAAATCAATAATAAATGCATATTTTTTAAATTTTAAGTACATATTTGACGTTTTTAAACACATATTTTATGTTTATGTTTAAATTCTACGATTTAGTCGACCTTTACTACATTTGACAATAATAACCACTAAAAAAATATAACCACTACTTAGTACCGACTACCGATTGTAAAGTAGTTCATACGCTAGCATCACTGCTATAAATTAAAAAGAAAAAATATTTTATAAAAATTGTTGAATCTGATAAACTGACTGTGGTGAAAAATAAAGTTAATAAAACAACGATATATAACGAAACAATGCCAAAAGCTGGTAAGTATAACAAATTAATGTAACAAATAGTGTTTGATTTTTGTCCTTTTTAGAAAAATCTAATAAGAAGACGTTCCTTCAAAACGAAACAAATAAACTGCTTGGTAAAGTAAAAGCTGAACCACCTGCATCTTCTAATGTAGAAAAGAACCAAGAAGTAAGAAATCCTTTTTATAAAAATTTGCATATATAATAATAATATATTTATTTGTAGACCGCCAACGAAGCCAAATTGCGCCTTCAGGTGAAAATGCTGCAAGATGAATTGCTGCAAGAGAAATGTTATAAGAAGACATTGCTTCAAAACAACGCCAATAAGGTGCTTGGTAAAGCAAATGCAGAACAATCTACATCTTCCAATGTAGAAAAGCAGCAAGAAGTAAGTAATACTTTTTACAAGAATTTTGCTTATATAATAATAAAATATTTAATTGTAGACCGGCAACGAAGCCAAATTGCGCCTTGAATTAAAAATGAAAATTATTCAAGTTTGAGGCCATACTCTATATTTCTTTATTAGGATATTATCCTAACAAATAATCTATAATGTTTTCTTGTTTTCAAATTTATTATTTGACCCTTTCAGGAATGTAATAGATGATAGATCTACCAACACATTCCTGAATAGATGATAGATCTATCAACACATTCCTGAAAGGGTCAAATAATAATTTGAAAACAAAAAACTTTATAGATTATTTGTTAGGACAATATCCTAATAAAGAAATATAGAGTATGGCCTCGAACTTGAATAATTTTCATTTTCAATGTATATTAAATATACATTTTTTATGTATATATAATAATATATATGTAAGCAATAATTTGGTTAATAAAAATTGAATTTTCAAATTAACAATTGTTTTTATTTATGAAAATATACGTAAGGAGGAAAATATATGAACATATATGGGTAGGATATATATGGACAAATGTATGGACATATATGGACATATATATCCATATATGTCCATATATCCTCAATTTTCGGATCCAAACCATATATGGAACTCCATATATGTATATATCTGGGTCATATAGAACTTTTTCACCTGGGAAGCTAAAATATACGGTAAAAACAAATAAAAAATGCCATTTTTAAAAAATACTCGTATAAACACCTGTTTCTTGATTTTGAAAGAATGCTTAGAAAGCAAAAGAAAATTGATTTGGGTTTCTCTAACTAAATTTCTATGCGAACGATGACTTGAAGTACAAGTCAAATGAAACGTAAAAGTTTCCATACAAAATTTGGTTTCTCTATTTCGAACGATTTGTCAACAGTGCGAACGTAAATGTCAAAACCATTTTCATTTATGCAAAGCCCATAGCACATGCAAACAATGGTGCCAAATGTTTAAACTTATTTCTCATTTTTCAAGTGCCACCAGATTTGTTGGTTTTATTATATTTTTCATTGTTTATTGTAAATTATAAATAGAATACAATTTTTAATAAAAAAAATCCCTACAACTTGACTGAAAAACAAAATCTGTCCTTTTTTCCCTACAGATGAATTTTTTGGAAAAAATCCCTACGAAAAGGGAAAAATCCCTACACTTGGCAACACTGGTTGGTAGCGTCCTGGCTTATCAGTGCAGGGATCGTGGGTTCGATTCCTACCAGAGGCACTGAAATCTATAGTAGCTAGTACTCGGTTAGGGTAATAGGATATAATTTGTAATTATATTATTATTAATTAATAAAACAAATAAATAATAAAAACAATTTCATACAAATGTATGTTCATCCTTTCATATCCGATAAGTCCATAAAAAAATATTAACAAACCTATTACTTTTTTGAGGTTTTCAAAAAAGTTCCAGCATAAACCTTTTTAAGTTTTAATACACATTAGGCCTGTTCGATTTGTATGGAGGCAAAAAAATCGCTCAACGTTCAAGGAAAATCGTATTCTAGGGATCAAAATAAGAAACTTTGCCGAAAGAACCATACCTCTAAAACGAATTCTGATGTCCGGACTTTTGACCCGTAGTTTAAAATTTTGAAAAATCCCACTTTGACCCATTTAGAGTGTCCCAATCGAATCCAACCCAATCGAATATAATTTATACATTAATCCGCAAGGGCGTCTTCCGGAGAAGAACTAGAGACCCTAATCTTGGAAAGACTCCACCTACTTTCTAAAATATCTCTATCCCGAGATTTGCACATTTTGCTATAAAACACGACTAAAAAGGCCCTCTTTAAACTTAAATATTAACCCCTTAACGGTATCCTATAATGATGTTTTATGCATTAATCTGCTAGCGTGTCTCCCGGAGAAGAAGTAGCTCCCATAATCTTGGAGAGATTCCTCCTTTCCTCCCGCCCTTATACACATCCTATGAGGCACTATGCTCCACGGGAAGTGTAGTGGAAAAGAAGAAAAATACACACAGAGAAAAATGTTGCCATTTGCCCACTGAAATTCGGTTACTACCACTCAATTTCGTTTATAACGAATTTCAGACGGTTGGCACAACTTAATATTAGTTTTCGCAACCCAATTCGGTTAAGTCAACTGAGTTTTAGTTGCAACACCCAACAAATTAAGAAATCGAATGCAAATATCGTTCTAATAACTGAATTTATAAGTTGTTACCATTAATATACACTTTTTAATTCGGTAGTCACTTTATTTTTCTGTGTGTAATACTAGGGTCGTCTTTCGTTGTATGGGCGAAAAATAAAAACGAGATTTTGACTGTACCCCCCTCTTAAAATATTTGTTTGGGTACAAAAATTCACCATGCAAAAAATTAGAGTTCTAGCATAACGGGAAGATGTCCCGCATCGCCCTTGAAAATCGGGCCCCTTAGAAAAATGGGCATAATTTAAAAAAAATTACAAATTCTTTTTTTCAAAATTTAAAAAATATAAAATAATTTTTGTGTTGGGTTTAATCATAACTACACAGGTAAAAAATATTACTTTCCCAGAAAATCGCTAACTTACCCTAACTTTGTGTCAAAAAAATTAATAAATGTTTTGGGGGTACCTCAAAGTGACTTTTTTGCATTTTTGAAAATTTTTTTCAACAAAAATCAAAAACATAGTCTTTGCTGTCAAGTATTTCATTAAGCACACTTCAAGTATTAAATAAACCAGGTATTACGGATATCCGTTGTCAAATTTTTTTTTTAGGGCATTTTGATTCTCGGGGATTTCAAGTTTTTTTTTTTATTTTTATACATTTTTACTTTGAAACAAGGTTTTAATAATATTTCATCAATATTGTTGTATATGCCTTTTATATGATTGTAATAACTTTATTTTAAAATACTATATTTTCTGTTGATAGTTAACCCATGTTAACCTGGGGTCAAATATGCTCACGTAAGAAAAATGCAGCTTTGTGGCAAAATTTATAAATAAAATAAAAAAAGGAATAATTCAATTTATATTTATGCTAAAAAAATTTCGTTAACCGTTTCTAGTCTTCAAGTAGGTCAATTTAGTAAAAATTAGAACTTAAAACTTTTCCATAATAATAATTTTGAGTGAAAAAAAATTAACACTATTAAATTAAAAATACGTTTTTTCGAAAATACTCCTGAATATGTACAAAAAAATCAATTTTAATATGAATACAAATGTCGAATTTATACTAAATAATTAATTTTAATTAATTTTAAAATGTAAATAAATAAATTTATTTTGTCATCTTTGTAATTTTTGACTCTTTAAAATACGAGGTCAATTGTGACCCCATGAAAACACAGGTTAACTATGAACACAAAAATTATACTTTACAATAAAGTTATTACAATTATATAAAATAACATACACAATAACATTGATGAAATATTACAAAAATCTTGTTAAAAAAAAAAGTCTATACAAATTTAAAAAAACGTTGAAATCCGCTAGAATCAAAAGGCTCTAACAAAAATTTTTGCCAACGGATATCCGTAATACTTGGCTTATTTAATACTTGAGATGTGTTTAATAAAATACTTGACAGCAAACACCAGGTTTTTGATTTTTGTTGAATAAAATTTTCAAAAATGCAAAAAGTCACTTTGAGGTACCCCCAAAATATTTATTAATTTTTTTGACACAAAGTTAGGGTAAGTTAGCGATTTTCTGGGAAAGTAATATTTTTTATCTGAGTAGTTATGATTAAACCCAACACAAAAATTATTTTATATTTTTAAATTTTAAAGAAAAAAATTTGTAATTTTTTTTTAAATTATGCCCATTTTTCCAAGGGGCCCGATTTTCAAGGGCGATGCGGGACATCTTCCCGTTATGCTAGAACTCTAATTTTTTGCATGGTGAATTTTTGTACCCAAACAAATATTTTAAGAGGGGGGCAGCCCCAAAATCGCAAGTTGAAAAATAAGGACCACCCTAGTGTAATACACATCAGTGTGTCCCGAATGTGGACAATTTACGAAAGTATGCTCAAACGATGCGTATTATCCAGTTGATCATGAAAAACATAAAATAATGGAGAATACTTATGGTTCGTTAAACGCATTTTTTTTTTAATTTTTGAACAAAATTGGGTTCAAAAGTTTACTATTGCTGAGCATATTTTTGGGTATATATTTATAAAATTTTGGTCCACTACATAAAACCAGTAATAAATAAAATTACTTGTTTCAAACTAAATGATACTGTGGTGGACCAAAATTAATCTATGGAAATTTTAAATGTGTTTTCTTAATATATGCCCAGCATTGATAATTGTTTAAACTCTACCCAGCAAAAACACACATTGCCAAATAATGGGTAAAGTAATGTGTCGCCATAGGGCTGCATGTATTACAATACGCCTTACTTCACTGATGTATTTTATAGGCGATGATCCTAAAAGTAATGGGTTTACTCATTACCTAGTAAGGGGAAAGTAACTGGTTACTTTTTTTGTTACCGGGCTTGGAGAAGTAATGTGTCTATAAATAGATTTCATAAAACAAATTTATAAAAAAAAAATTACTACAAATAATTTTTTTAATTAAATAAATTACGTGTTCGCGCTGAGATTCGAACGTGGAGTCTCTGGTTTGTAGGCGTGAACTCTACCAACTGAGCTATCGTCACCTATAATAATGGGTTGTTTAAAAATCACAAAGTAATGTGTCTAAATACAGATTTTTAAAAAAAATATTTTAAACATTACTTTACGTTAATATTTCATGCATTATGTAATTGATGATCGGTAAGTCATTATTTTATATTTTGAAATAAGGTAAAAAGTATTGATGTTTTATTACAGGGTAACCAATGAGTGTCCAGTTACAGGTAATTCATTACTTTATGTTTCAAAATAATGCTGAAGGTAAGGAGTGTACATTGCAATGTAATGCTTATGTAACCAACTATTGGTAACTCATTACTCTATGTTTCGAAATAATGGTGAAGGTAATGAGTATTCATCATAAAGTAATGCATTATGTAACCCATTATCGATAACTCATTACTTTTGTTGGAAAATAATGAATATACAGGTAAGGAATATACATTACAAGGTATGCATTACTTTATCATACCCATTACCAAAGTGTGCTAGGCACTTTGTTCAAACATTTAAAAACACACTACGAAGGCTGCGGCTAGCAACTATAAGTAAACTCAAACAAAATTTTGGTTTTTATGCATAACAGCTGAATAAGTTTGAGTACGTGACGAAATTCGCAATTTTTTTTAATCCGGGACAGACTAATATACAGCCATCAGACTTTAAATGCAGCAATATATACATAGTTTTATATAAAAGAAGATCTACATATATATATAAACTTTTTTACTCGGGCATTATTAAGTTTTACGGATATGGCCAGTGCTATTTCTATGTAATTGTTTGTGTACGGCATGTGTGTGTATTTGTAATATGTATGTTAAGGTGTCCCGTAAAATACTAATAGTCGAATTTTAATGCTGTCGCGGTCTAGTGTTGTTAAATTTGGTCTCAAATATAGGAATTCAAATATAAAAAAACGCCAGGGACAGCGGTAATTTTATCCAATTTCTAGGTATCCCTTGCCCATCTCTACATTACAACTTATTTAAATTTTAAATTATTTGTACTTGAAAAAAAAAAAATTTTTACACCCGAAACACGGCAAACAAGAACTGAAGAGATTACGCGAATAAGGGTATACAGACCATAAATTGAATTCTTCAGTAGACGAGAAAAAACTAAGGAAATGGTCAAAACTTGATATTTTTAAATATTTTTTGTTATCATATCTATAAATATAGAATAAATCCATCAATATGCAAATTTTTGTATAAATTAACTAAGTGGAAGTAACAAAACCTAAATTAGAAAATTAGCATAATATGAAAAAGGGTATACAGGCCAATTTATTTATTTGAAAGCTTGTTGGAAAAATTATTATTTAGTAAGATATTTATTATCCGATTTTAAAGTATAAAAGAAAATCAATTTCAAGATTTTCACTTGAAGCACGGCAAACAGGAATTGAAGAGATTACGCGAATAAGGGTATACAGACCATAAATTGAATTCTTCAGTAGACGAGAAAAACTAAGGAAATGGTCAAAACTTGATATTTTTAAATATTTTTTGTTATCATATCTATAAATCCTTATTAATATTATAAAAATGACTGTTGGTTTGTTTGTTTGTTTGTTTATTTGTTTGTTTGTTTGTGTGAGCATCACGTCCCAAACGCCTGAACCGATTTTATTCAAATTTAACACATAGATAGTGGGCGGCCTGGAAGGAACTATAGGCTATATGAAATTTTATATGATGGGCGTGGCACTTTTACGCCCACTTTTTCACTATTTTCGATATGGCTTTACCGATGCAATTGATATTTGGTACCCAGAAAGAGATGTCACAGATAAGCACTTTAAGTTATATCAAATTTAGATATTGTGGGCGTGGCACTTTTTCGCCCACATCTTCACTATCTTCTATATGGCTGAACATATTTTATTGAATTTGGTACACAGATATTGGGATGACTCATAAGCACTATTTGCTATATAGATTAAGACTTGGTGGGCGTGGCAGTTTTACGCGCACTTTTTGTTATCTTTTTATGGCTTAAAGGATTTTATTAAATTTTGGTACACAGATAGTGGGGAAAACTGAAAAGTAATATGTGCTGTTCTTGATTTCGATATGGTGGGCGTGGCACATTTACGCCCACTTTTTCGCTATATTCGATATGGCTTATGCTATGTAATTGATATTTGACACATAGGTAGTGGTTGGTCTGGAAGGAACTATAGGCTATATGAAATTTTTATATGATGGGCGTGGCACTTTTACGCCCACTTTTTCACTATTTTCGATATGACTTTACCGATGCAATTGATATTTGGTACCCAGAAAGAGATGTCACAGATAAGCACTTTAAGTTATATCAAATTTAGATATTGTGGGCGTGGCACTTTTTCGCCCACATCTTCACTATCTTCTATATGGCTGAACAGATTTTATTGAAATTTGGTACACAGATATTGGGATGACTCATGACGCACTGTTTGCTATAATAGATTAATACTTGGTGGGCGTGGCAGTTTTACGCCCACTTTTTGTTATCTTTTATATGGCTTAAAGGATTTTATTAAATTTTGGTACACAGATAGTGGCCAAACTGAAAAGTTATCCATCATCCCAAAAACTAGGTCTAAGGCACGCTAACAACGTAGCGGGCAAAGCCCGCTAGTATAGAATAAATCCATCAATATTAGCGTGTCCCGATAGAAAAAATTTTTCGGTAATAGCACTCAAACGATGCGTATTAACGCCCTGAACAATAAAAGTTCAGCATCAAAACTTTTTAAGTTGATCTTCAGTTCCCTACCAGCGATTAAAATTAGCGATTCTAGTACATTTTGACAAAAAAAAGTTTCGACGATTTGTTTCAATGTGGCTCAAACGTTTCGTATTTTAGTCCTTTTTAAGAAAAAATAATTTAAAGTTTTTGATAGAGTAATTTTGGTCCACTGGAAGATGTTTTAATTTTTATCAAGTAAATTTCCTTACAATATTTTCTTTAACTTTTTGCATTAAAACACTAAAAATCTTTTCATATATGACCTGTATTTCCAAAACGTTTATTGTAAGATTAAAAATGTTTTTTTTTTTCGCTAAACGCGAGAAAAATCTGTAAAATTCAAGATATTACCTTTTTTTAGTTCTAGCTTATTTTATATTACTTATTAGCTTACACTTATCACCTGTATTGCCAAAACATTTATTCTAAGATTACAACTTGATTTTTTTGGTCCGCTGAACGCGAGAAAAATCTGTAAAATTCGAGATTTTCTTTTTTTTTAGTTCTACCTTTTTTATATTACTTATTAACTTATAATATAAGCAAAAATAATTGTATTAGTTTTAGTCCATACGAAAAGCTATGTTTTTTATTCAAGGTTTTAATTATATTTTCATAAAAAGTTTATAGTATTTTTATTTAAGGTAAACAACACAGAAAAAATAAATAAAAAGAACATATGTGTTTTTATATTCAGTTCTGTAGTAATCATAATATAATGTAAAACTAAAGTAAACTCATGGAAAAATGAATAAAAGTAACATATTTCATAGTTACTTCTGTGGTAATCATAACAAAAATAAATTAAAAAATTAAAATAAATAAATAACATTGTAACATTTCAATAAAAATATTTTAAATAGTTACAAAACTTAGATTGGGACTATGTTTATTAAATTTTTAATAAATTTTTTTTTAAGTATAGTGGAGAAAAAAATAATGTTTTTTTTCAAATATTGTTTTTAGCAAAAGTGGTTTTAAGCGTGACTAGCAACCGTTTCAGTTTTGAAATAACGGTGTTGATTTAGCATGCCAAAACTAGAGTCGATATGAATGTTTTAAAGCCTGATTACCATAAAGGGAATCATACTTTAAATTATAAAAATTAAATATTATAAAATTTTGAGTCTCATGTTTTTCCGGTTCGATTTTGAAATATACGCTTTTTACCGTTACAAAACCGTTTAATACCGAAACATGAATTTATAACGTTTAAAGGCGTATATTTAAAAATCGAATCGTAAAAATATCTGACTTCAAATTTTATTATTTAAAGGATGAATTCAATTATGGTATTCAGGCTTTAAAACTCTTATATCGATTCCAGTTTAGCATGATAAATCAATACCGTTATTTCAAAACTGAAACGGTTGCCATTTATGGTTTTAAGCCTATAAGCCTTTTTAGGAGTAGGTTAGTTCGAAGAAAATTTGCATTTTGAGGAAAATGATGGCATTTCTTCTCTTGACTTATTTTTATTTCTTATAACTCCATCTCTTGATTTTGATCCAATTACACATTGGGAAGCAGCTGTAACTGATTTAACACATCTTTCGACACTTTGTGTGTGGCATGGAAAATTTGGTAATGTTAAAGTGTTATTTTTAACGAACATTTCCAGATTATCATTTGAAATGTTTTGAAGGACTGGTGGTGGTGTTAACTTGCATTCCTCCCAGAAAATCAATTCAGTATAGTCTTGAGCATTGAAATTAACTTTGGTGTTTTTAAATGTTCTGATGGCTGCGGAGTCGCAATCCTTTCTGGATTTATTATACGCTTAAGAGAAGTATCTCTTACCTCATGCCTTGAATCGAACAACATTGAAACTAAGAGACTTTCCGGGTGAGCAAAATAAGAATTCCTTTCAACAACGGGATCTATGATTAATTTTAAATGTTTGTGGTAAATATCGGGAGTAGGAAATCATAGCAAATATATGTTGAGCTCCATTCTCAAAGGAAGACCGAGATTTCACCAAAAACCAAATAGGTGCGTATACCATCATTATAAACTTAACCTAGCACGATGAGGTTTTCTGAAGGATTTTCACAACTAACATAAAATCTTAATATACGATTTGCAGTTGTCAACCATCGAGAATGCGACATTTTTCCCGGCTGGCGGTTGGCGAGTTCTATGGGACAAGAACCTGCTTGTATTGCACTGCATATTTCAAACAAATACTTTTGTTCGGTGCTGAGCTGTTGAACTATATTTCGTTTAATGTAGGAAGATTACCGGTTACGGAGAAAATGATGTTAATGCATTTTTGTCACAATTTATTAAAGCAGCACCAATGGGGCCCGAATATCCCTTAGGGCCAGTTGTGGGACCATCCAACGCTATAAAAAGATGCCTAAATGGTAGCTCATTTGCATGAAGCAAACATATTATCCACTGTAACGGTCTTCCTAGAGCTATCTCAAAGCTTCTTATAACACCTGTATTCCACCCAGTATTTGTCACCGTACCATCGCACCCAATACATAGAATTTCTTGTATATAACCTTGGTTCATTTTAAATAGCTAATTATTGAGTTACATATTCCTTTTCCTGTATTCGTTTTGGGGTACATGGCCTATATACACTGAGTTTGGTTCTCCAATGATCGAAATATGTTCCTCAGTGACAATTTTTGCGATGGTATCGAGAATTTTTTAATTCATTTATTAATGTTTTATCTTTTCGTCCATCGAAATAAATTCCTAACAAATCAATTTTATTAATTTTACAGTCAAATTTTTCTCTTGAGTTAGTCAGTGCTCTATGTATTTTATTTTTATCTATAATCCAACTAGTGTCTTCATTATTTATTATGCCTACGTCAGTAAAAACGGCGGAAGTAACAGCAGCAGCACACCGAACGGAAATACCATATCTGTCGCACATTTTAGAAACAGTTGTAGCATAAGAGTATTTCTCTTCTCAACTTTTATTGGAGGGCTTAGCGGTATTATAATCGGAGAAGGCGATGGGTTTGTCATCCTTTTTACACGTTGATATGTGCTATCTTGTGATAACGAAAGTCCCTGTGGTCGTTTTCGTCCACACTGGCTACTGTCTAATCGCCCAATGGAGGGCAAGTTAATTTTTTTTTATAATCCACGGACTGGTAATTTGTCTGTAGATAGTTTTAAACCTGAATTCTTTTTTTTATTTATTATATTATATTAATAAACATGAATTTCTATTTTTTTTCTTTATTACATTAACAAACATGAATTCCATTTGTTTTCCCGTTATTTTTTTTGCTTATCTTAAAACAAGGAATGTTTGTTTTTTTTTTTTATACATATATTTAATAAAACGGTATTTATTTACTAATAAAACTATATTGTCAGTTTACCACCATTCTCTAAAGAGAACAGTCGAAATCCACCACAGTGGTGAAGAGCACAAACCTGTTTTATTAACTACGGTGCTCACTATACTCACAAGACACTATAAATACATAAGCAAGATAGTGAGTAAGGGGAGTTGGCCTGGAGCCGTGAACGCGTTCACATCGTTGCGTCGGAAGTCGGATAAATATTGTAAAGTCCCGTCGCCAGGTCTCTTTGGTTTTGTATCGGACATAGTGTTTCGGAACATTTTCTATCGAATCAATTTCGGGTATTTTTGTGGAGTGCTGCCGCCGGTCTCCACCAGCGTAAATTATCGTGGACGACGATTTCCGTATTAGAGTAAGCTTCGGATAATCAGGGAAGTGCTGCCGCCCGGTCTCCCTCAATCAGGAAAACGTGTAAACAGGGAAGTGCTGCCGCCAGGTCTCCCTCAATCAGGAAAACGTGTAATCAGGGAAGTGCTGCCGCCAGGTCTCCCTCACCAGAGAAACGTGTAATCAGGGAAGTGCTGCCGCCAGGTCTCCCTCAACCAGAGAAACGTGTAATCAGGGAAGTGCTGCCGCTAGGTCTTCCCCAATCAGGAAAAACGTGTAATCAGGGAAGTGCTGCCGCCAGGTCTCCCTCAACCAGGAAAACGTGTAATCAGGGAAGTGCTGCCGCCAGGTCTCCCTCAACCAGGAAAACGTGTAATCAGGGAAGTGCTGCCGCCAGGTCTCCCTCAATCAGGAAAACGTGTAATCAGGGAAGTGCTGCCGCCAGGTCTCCCTCAACCAGAGAAACGTGTATGTAATCAGGGGAAGTGCTGCCGCCAGGTCTCCCTCAACCAGAGAAACGTGTAATCAGGGAAGTGCTGCCGCTAGGTCTTCCCCAATCAGGAAAACGTGTAATCAGGGGAAGTGCTGCCGCCAGGTCTCCCTCAACCAGGAAAAACGTGTATCAGGGAAGTGCTGCCGCCAGGTCTCCCTCAACCAGGAAAACGGTGTAATCAGGGAAGTGCTGCCGCCAGGTCTCCCTCAACCAGGAAAACGTGTAATCAGGGAAGTGCTGCCGCCAGGTCTGCCTCAATCAGGAAAACGTGTAAACAGGGAAGTGCTGCCGCCAGGTCTCCCTCAACCAGAGAAACGTGTAATCAGGGAAGTGCTGCCGCCAGGTCACCCTCAACCAGAGAAACGTGTAATCAGGGAAGTGCTGCCGCCAGGTCTTCCTCAACCAGGAAACGTGTTATCAGGGAATTGCTGTTGCCAGGGCTCCCTCTTCTGGTGAGGGCCTCACAAATTTCGCACCGAAAGGGGACATCAGTAAAATTGACCAGCCATATCCCAGCTACGCTATTACTCTACACATACAAACTTCCGAGTCCATAAGTGGTTCAACTCTCAGGACATTCTCTTGCATTCCTTAGCCTCATCTGATGGTGTTTGTTTCATTATATATAATAACGGAAATTATGAAATATTAAATATTTATTGTGAATTTTTTTGCTAATAAACTGAGATTCTATTATAACGTTAAAAGAAGAATTTGTTTTACTCTCTGTCACTGTAAATATAAATTTCTGTGACGAACTCTGCCCCCGTGAGCTTCACCCTAGCAATCGGAGGAAACTTGTCGTTACAGTGGCGCCCGAGCAGGGACCGAGAGTTCCAAAGTTCTTAATTTGTTCACTACGTTATAAGAGGACCCCAGTCTACCACAGTTGGAGGTACTTTGTACTGCACCTATTAAAAGGAAAAAAAAATTTTGTACCTATTACAAAAAAAAAAAAATACTAAATTTCTTTGTGATTTAAACCTCCACACGTGTTGAATAAACCTATTAAAAAAAAAAAAAAAAAAACCTATTGAAAGGAGAAAAAAAAATTTTGTACCTATTAAGAAGAAAAAAAAAAACCTATTAAAAAAAAAAGAAAAAAATACTAAGCTGGTTATATCCAGACTAATTAACGATCATTCATACTACAACCTCAGTAGAGTGAAGACGTATCAGTCGGAGGAAAATAATAATTAAACGACGTGTAGTAACCAAACTAGGAGTAGTATTTTTAATAGTGCGGGTAAATCGTCAGTAAACGATACGAAAAAAAGAAAAATATATATATATATATATCCACTCGGAAGGAAAATCAAAAGCCGTGAATAGAGAAAGTGAATATGGGACGAGAACAGGAAAGTACTTTGCGCGTAACATGGGCCTATAGCCTACGCAGGGAGGACTTGCAGAACTACCTTATCGAGTTCGGCTTTGGGACTTCAGGCACGGTCGACGAGCTGCGGAAGCGGTTTGCGGAATTTCTAGGGGAAACCCATGGCCCGAGCGGCTCAAGCGGCTTCTGCAAATCCAAAGTAAACATACCCCTGAAGCTAAACCTATTACACCGAAGATACCCCCACATGTATTGATCGATCAAGACAAATCGCCATTGGCGGAGGGTCTTAATCGTGACATTAGAAGCCGTGAGACCAACACTGAACCAAGCACCCACACTTTTTTCCCGGGCAGTATGGGCATGGACCTAAAGGTAGCAGCCGACCAGGTCCGGAAGTGGGGGTGTTAAATTTGATGGCGAGAAAGAACCCATGGAATTCCTAGAAAGGCTCGAGGAATTGGCTAAGATGTATGACATCAATATTGACACCATGCCCAGGATGATGCCCGAGGTCCTGACGGGAAAGGCCCTAGTCTGGTATCGGAACAATAATCGGCAATGGACGGCGTGGCTCACCTTCAAGCAGGATTTCATGAAGTTCTTTTTACCACTACGCTATGTTGAACGCCTCGAAGACGAGATCCGAAAACGTCACCAACGGCAGCGAGAAACGTTAAGAACTACACTTTGAGCATGCAAAATTTAATGCGGCATACTGGGTACACAGAGGCACAGAAGCTGGAGCGAATTTTTAGGAATGCTTTACCGGAATACCTGTGGTACATAAGAAGGAGGGACTTCGCCACTCTCGACGAGCTCCTAGAACTGGCCGAGGACCTTGAGAGTATCCCCCCTACGTCTCTGCACTCCCGCGAGCAACACCGATGGGTGAATTCAGAGGATACCACATCAAGCGCACGTAACACTTATATAACCCCCCGTACTGCCTGTCGCCAATGTGGACAGGATGGGCACCTCGCCGCTCAGTGCCAAAACGAGCCAGTGTGGTTCTGCTGGCAATGTGGCCGAAGAGATGTGGCGAACCATCCAATGTTGTCGCCGCCGCTCGGGAAACGACACACGGACCCGTGTCGAACGAGGGAGCATGGGCCCAGCACAGAATCCCCCTCGCAATTAACAACTAAACTGTTTACCAAAAACTCAAAGCTCCTGGCTACGATAGTTCTGGGAGGACGGCTAGTCGTCGCCACAATAGATACCGGCGCTTCGAGCAGTTTCATCAGTGTACCACTGGCTCATAGCTTAAAGACCGCGTGGTACCCCCATGAAACAATCGTGAGTCTGGCTGAGGGTACTCCCAGACACATATGCCATGCCACCGATGTACCTGTGACCCTAGGTAACTACAGCAGCAACAACAGGTTTCTCGTTCTCCCAGACGCCACAGAAGACGTCCTCCTGGGCTGGAACTTTTTGAAAAACTGCGGCACCACCATCACTTGCGCCGGCCTGACGTGTAAAATACCACCCCAAAATACGGAGAACCCCAAGGACCCCCAGGAAATTAGCCTACATCTAACTACATCTGCAGAAGAACCTACTACTACCACCAGCACCACCACTAATGCACAAACAGAGGAAAACACTGTCCCCACAGGATCGGCCCAAGGAGAATATGACTCCTGTCTCGCACAGTTACTGGTAAGTAACCATAATTCTGAAAATCACATTAGAATTAGGAAATTCATAGAAGGGGAACTGTTAAAATTCCGACAACTCCATGGGCTTTCCACCGCAGCTAAACACCGCATTGTGATGAAGGATGACCGCCCGTTTAAATTAAGGTACGCGCCTAGAAACCCGGCAATGCAAGCCATTATAGACGAAAAGATCAACGATCTCCTGACCAGTGGATATATCGAACCATCACGTAGTCCCTACAGCTCCCCTATAACTCTAGCGAAGAAGAAAAATGGATCCTGGAGATTGTGTATGGACTTCCGGCACCTCAATAGTAAATCCGACCCAGATGCATACCCCCTCCCCCGCATATCGACCATATTAGATCGACTTCGGGATGCGAAATACGTAAGCAGCCTCGATCTTAAGGATGGCTACTGGCAAATTCCCCTGGAAGAAGACAGTCGGAAATACACCGCCTTTACGGTTGCAGGTCGTGGTTTATATCAGTGGCGGGTCATGCCGTTTGGACTACATTCGGCCCCGGCAACCTTTCAGAGAGCTCTCGACAGTGTGATCGGCCCGGAATTAGAGCCATTCGCATTCGCATATTTAGACGACATAATCGTCACGGGGAGGACGCTGGACGAACACCTAGACAACCTGGCGGAAGTGTTTCGACGACTGCGTAACGCCAACCTAAAAATAAACCCGGAAAAATGTGAATTTTTCAAGAAGGAAACCAAATATCTAGGGCACGTCGTCAGTGAGAAGGGCATCCATACCGATCCGGACAAAGTTGCAGCCATAAGCGAAATGACTGCACCCCGCAACATCAAGGAAGTGAGACGATTTTTGGGGATCGCATCCTGGTACCGTCGTTTTGTACCTGAGTTTGCCTCCTTGGCACAGCCCCTCACCTCGCTATTAAAGAAAGGGAAACACTGGAAGTGGACCGAGGAACAACAGACAGCGTTTGAGATATTGAAAGCCAAGCTCACAGAAGCCCCGGTGCTGGCGTGTCCCGACTTCTCGAAAACATTCGTACTACAGACCGATGCCAGTGACTATGGGTTAGGAGCCGTGTTAACTCAGGAACTTGAAGAAGGTGAACGCGTCATTGCCTATGCAAGTCGAAGTTTAAATGGCGCGGAGAAAAACTACTCTGCTACAGAGAAAGAGTGTCTAGCTATTGTATGGGGCATAAGGAAGATGCGTCCCTACCTCGAGGGCTACCGTTTCCACGTAATCACAGATCACCTTTCGCTTAAATGGCTTAACTCGATAGATAATCCCACAGGTCGTCTAGCTCGATGGGCCCTTGAGCTACAACAACACAATTTTTCTGTCCAGTATAGGAAAGGGAAGCAAAATGTTGTAGCTGACGCCTTATCACGCCAGCCTATGGAAACACTACAAAGAGCAGTGGTAGGCAACAACGACGCAAACCAAAGCTGTGCCTGGCTGGTCGGTAAGATGGCGGACGTCAAACAGAACCCACAAAAGTTTTCAGATTATGCTATAATTGGATCCCAACTATTTCGACACATTCCCCGGCACCCGAATGACGAGGATTGTACACCGTGGAAGCTTTGCGTTCCCTCCAACCTACGAACCCGTTGTACTCCATGAAAACCATAGCCAACCCGCTGCCGGACACCTGGGAATCCGGAAAACCATTAATCGAGTCTGCAATAGATACTATTGGCCCGGCATGATGCGTGATATCGCCAAGTTCGTGAGAAGCTGCGAATCATGCCAACAATACAAGCCCAGTCAACCTAGCCCCCGCTGGGGAAATGCTGATATCCATACCCGAGGAACCCTGGGCCACCGTATGTGCCGATTTCGTGGGACCCTTACCCCGAACTAAACATGGAAACTCCATGCTCCTAGTGTTTTTTGACAGGTTCTCGAAATGGATAGAATTGGTACCCCTCCGGAAAGCGACAGCAGAAAGCGTTGTAAAGGCGTTCCGGGAGCGAATTCTGTCGAGGTTTGGTACCCCAAAAGTGCTCATTACCGATAACGGAAGTCAGTTCATCAGTAGAATTCTACAAAAATATCTGCAGGAAATCGGCGTCCGCCATCAATTCACCGCACCCTACTGTCCCCAAGAAAATCCAACTGAAAGGGCCAACCGCACGGTAAAGACAGTGATAGCACAGATTTCACGGAACCAGCACAATAGGTGGGATGACTATCTACCCGAAATAAGTCTGGCCATAAATACCAGCACGTCGGAATCGACGGGATTTAGCCCAGCCTACCTGGTACAGGGCCGGGAACCACGATTACCGAAGGCCTTATACGATGAGTTAGTAACCGGCACTGGGGCAACCAATCCTACCCCTGACGGAAAGGCGAAAGAACTACAGGAAATCTTCAAGGTGGTGCGAAATCAACTCGGCCGAGCAGCAGAGGATCAGCGCCGACATTATAACCTTCGAAGAAGATCCTGGAAGCCGAATATCGGCGATCTGGTCCTGGTCCGCCAACACCCACTGTCGAAAGCCACAGAAAATTTCGCTGCCAAACTGGCTCCTAAATTCGCTGGTCCATACGAAGTACTTAACTTTACTTCACCGGTTATCGTCCAAGTGCGCGGACGTGACAACAACGTTTACGTACCGCCCATCTCAGTGAACTTAAACCATTTTTCGAAACTAACCCTAACAGCTAAACTAATCCCACTGCTCATAAATTCCTTTTCCTCTCTTTCTTCAACAGAAATAAAAAGAAAAAAACTCACTGGCGACCCGTAACCTTGAAGCGATCCAAAATGTCAGACAATGGGGAAAGGGAGAAGTTCGACCGCACCAAACGCAGTTTAGAGATCGCCTCTTACAACAACAAGGGATGGGCCGGCGAGCCATCTTGTTAAAAAATCCATCACCACGTAGGGGGCCCACCAGCCACCGAGTACCAGTGCAGCAGCAAAATGAGCCTAACGAACCGAACACCTCCGTGAAAAGCGCTCCGAACTACTCGCTTATGATACGGTTGGTGAGAGATGCCCTTAGTCCGTGGTGGCATATCGAACGCCCGATAGCGGAAAACCATGCACCACCGCTATGGAATCAACTACCCCCGTGCTACGTCGTAGTTAATCGTCTTTCGGACGAGGACATCAGACAGGCATTGAAACTACCACAATCAACGCCATACTGCCCCATAACTTCCCCGATATCTGAGGCTGATTGGGAAATGGAGAAGCCGGGAGGAACCGAAGGGCCAATTTCCGAATCGTTTGATGAAGATATTCCTCCACCAAATATAATTCGGCGTAATCGAGTATTGCCTATAAGCGATGACGACGACGATGTGGTGGTCATCTCAAGCGACGAGGCAGTCACGCCTCTTCGCGAAACTGTCAGGTCCCGCCCGTCTACCCCGTCGCCAATAGTCTCTGCTATGGAGTATAGCAATGATGCCCTGTTCGGAACTATAGAGGAACTAGAGATTATACCAGCCACCAACGACGAAGGGGCTGAAACCACGATAAGCAACCTAAACTGGGTCTCATACTCACCCTTTGATTTTCCGACTCCGCCTACGACGGCATCGTTCTTATTCGACGCTACAGACAGTGCCTTCGCATCATTCAATTCATCGTATGGCCAATGTATTCCATCCCCCACCACTTCATCCGTTCTGACCACAGAATCCCGAATTCTGTCATTATCGGCATCCTCGCTTTCGTCATCCCTTGCAGGGAACTGCGAGGCGGGAAGAGGGAAAAGGAATGAGGAACGAATGGTCCCAGAACATGTGCTACACGATAACACCGCTACTGAAAAGATTCGAGAAACCAGTGAGCCACCATTGCCAATCCAACGTACCGTACATCCCGGCCCGTCTCCCGCGCCACAAACCATTAATAATATCGCCCCATCAGTGCCCTAGTGAACCCTTGCCTAGTACCCACCTACCTACGACGCGAAAACAGCAGGACGCCTTGCCATCGCTGGCTACTGTAACCACACCTGGACTACCACCACCACCTAATCAACCCCCACATAGCAAAACGTGGTCTTACCAATGCCGTGAAGTTTTAACCCCAGACATCGAAAGAAAACTGCAACCGCATATAGCTAAAGCACTGGCAGCCCATACGCCTGGAAAACGCTACAAGACTCTAGAGACCATCAACGGTCGCCGATATAGAATACACCTGAGTCGAAAAAACGAAGTCATCATCATGCCCTTATGAGGGGAGGTAGTGTGATAACGAAAGTCCCTGTGGTCGTTTTCGTCCACACTGGCTACTGTCTAATCGCCCAATGGAGGGCAAGTTAATTTTTTTTTATAATCCACGGACTGGTAATTTGTCTGTAGATAGTTTTAAACCTGAATTCTTTTTTTTATTTATTATATTATATTAATAAACATGAATTTCTATTTTTTTTCTTTATTACATTAACAAACATGAATTCCATTTGTTTCCCGTTATTTTTTTGCTTATCTTAAAACAAGGAATGTTTGTTTTTTTTTTTTATACATATATTTAATAAAACGGTATTTATTTACTAATAAAACTATATTGTCAGTTTACCACCATTCTCTAAAGAGAACAGTCGAAATCCACCACAGTGGTGAAGAGCACAAACCTGTTTTATTAACTACGGTGCTCACTATACTCACAAGACACTATAAATACATAAGCAAGATAGTGAGTAAGGGGAGTTGGCCTGGAGCCGTGAACGCGTTCACATCGGAAGTGCTGCCGCCCGGTCTCCCTCAATCAGGAAAACGTGTAAACAGGGAAGTGCTGCCGCCAGGTCTCCCTCAATCAGGAAAACGTGTAATCAGGGAAGTGCTGCCGCCAGGTCTCCCTCAACCAGAGAAACGTGTAATCAGGGAAGTGCTGCCGCCAGGTCTCCCTCAACCAGAGAAACGTGTAATCAGGGAAGTGCTGCCGCTAGGTCTTCCCCAATCAGGAAAACGTGTAATCAGGGAAGTGCTGCCGCCAGGTCTCCCTCAACCAGGAAAACGTGTAATCAGGGAAGTGCTGCCGCCAGGTCTCCCTCAACCAGGAAAACGTGTAATCAGGGAAGTGCTGCCGCCAGGTCTCCCTCAATCAGGAAAACGTGTAATCAGGGAAGTGCTGCCGCCAGGTCTCCCTCAACCAGAGAAACGTGTAATCAGGGAAGTGCTGCCGCCAGGTCTCCCTCAACCAGAGAAACGTGTAATCAGGGAAGTGCTGCCGCTAGGTCTTCCCCAATCAGGAAAACGTGTAATCAGGGAAGTGCTGCCGCCAGGTCTCCCTCAACCAGGAAAACGTGTAATCAGGGAAGTGCTGCCGCCAGGTCTCCCTCAACCAGGAAAACGTGTAATCAGGGAAGTGCTGCCGCCAGGTCTCCCTCAACCAGGAAAACGTGTAATCAGGGAAGTGCTGCCGCCAGGTCTGCCTCAATCAGGAAAACGTGTAAACAGGGAAGTGCTGCCGCCAGGTCTCCCTCAACCAGAGAAACGTGTAATCAGGGAAGTGCTGCCGCCAGGTCACCCTCAACCAGAGAAACGTGTAATCAGGGAAGTGCTGCCGCCAGGTCTTCCTCAACCAGGAAAACGTGTTATCAGGGAATTGCTGTTGCCAGGGCTCCCTCTTCTGGTGAGGGCCTCACAAATTTCGCACCGAAAGGGGACATCAGTAAAATTGACCAGCCATATCCCAGCTACGCTATTACTCTACACATACAACTTCCGAGTCCATAAGTGGTTCAACTCTCAGGACATTCTCTTGCATTCCTTAGCCTCATCTGATGGTGTTTGTTTCATTATATATAATAACGGAAATTATGAAATATTAAATATTTATTGTGAATTTTTTTGCTAATAAACTGAGATTCTATTATAACGTTAAAAGAAGAATTTTGTTTTACTCTCTGTCACTGTAAATATAAATTTCTGTGACGAACTCTGCCCCCGTGAGCTTCACCCTAGCAATCGGAGGAAACTTGTCGTTACAATCTCTGTTTCGCTGCATCAAACGTTTTTTATACTTCAATTGACTTTCTTTGCTTAATGGTTCAAGGCTACAAAACCTACCTTCTCGTTGATCTTTTAAAAACTCACTGTCTTGCATTGGAATTTTGGATATCAAGCATTGACAATTTGTATAATGATTACATTTGCAAATTGCTATATCAAACAAAGTGCTTTTACATTTATTAATATATCTTTCAACTCTATCACAATAGTTTTCATTTATTTTACGCTTTGGGTAATCTTTCAAACTTATGTATTTTTTGTAGCAGTCGTTTAACATATACAAAATTCGTTTTCGGGAAACAATTGGGATTGATGTTTTTAACCAAATTTGTTCTACTAGCAAACAAACTTCCATTAAAAATTGATTTTTTGACGGGTTTTTTCCATTGTATTTTTTTGTTATCTTTATTTTATTTAAGAGTATTAACGATATAACATCTTTGACTGTTGGCAATTGCGATTGACTTATATCAGAAAATGACTGAAATATTAGGCAAACGGTTTCACTTCGACGCGGACCGGTACTCATTTTTACGTATATTTACTCAAAAAAAAAAAAGAAAACTAAATTATTAAAATTCATTTTTTGATATTATTCTTTAAAATACTACTTCAATCGAAATAAAAAAAATATATTTAATTGACTTTTCCTGTAAAATCTAACAGTCAGGCTTTGGTACATTTTCAACAGTTTTGGTTATTTGAAAAAAATCACTCAAAAGCCGCGTTTACAGTCACCTAGAGGCAGGAGGTGTAGGAATTTAGAAAAAAATACAGCATCATTTCTATTGATGCAAAAACCTTCTAAAAAGTAATGATATCTGAAAATCTAAATTTAAAGATTAACCCTCGAACTGGCACATGGTTCTGGCCACACCCCTATACCATGTGCCACACATAGGGCTCAAAATATGTGCCTGACGAAGGGTTAACTCTAATAAATATACAGGAAACTTTTTATGTTAATATAAATAATATTCTTAAAATAAGATAACAAAAATCATATGGACCAAAATTAATAATATAATTATTTTTCCTTAAAATATAAGTTTATAAGTAATATTAAATAAGCTAGAACTAAAAATAAATTAAAATCTTAAATCTAACAGATTTTTCTCGCGTTTAGCGGACAAAAAAATAAAACATTTTTAATCTTACAATACATGTTTTTGAAATACAGGTCATATATGAAAAGATTTTGAGTGTTTTAATGCAAAAATTTAAAGAAAATATTGTAAGAAAATTAGCTTGATGAAAACTAAAACATCTTCCAGTGGTCCAAAATTACTCTACCAAAAATTTTAAATTATTTTTTTCTTAAAAAGGGCTAAAATACGAAACTTTTGAGACACATTTGAAAAAAATCGTCGAAACTTTTTTTTAGGCAAAATGTACTAGAACCGCAAATTTAAATCGCTGGTAGGGAACTGAAGATCAACTTCAAAAATTTTTATGCTGAACTATTATTGTTAAGGGCTTTAATAAGCGTCGTTCGAGTGCTGTTACTACAACGAAATCGCAAAAACGCTGTTTAACGGGACAAGCTAATCAATATGCAAATTTTTGTATAAATTAACTAAGTGGAAGTAACAAAAACCTAAATTAGAAAATTAGCATAATATGAAAAAGGGTATACAGGCCAATTTATTTATTTGAAAGCTTGTTGGAAAAATTATTATTTAGTAAGATATTTATTATCCGATTTTAAAGTATAAAAGAAAATCAATTTCAAGAGCTATCTTGGAAAATAAATAAAAAAAATTTAAAAAATCAAAATGGTTCGATTTTGGTTATTTCAACATTTAAATAAAAATTTCGTTTTTTTTAATAATCTTATTAATTGATGGGAAAATGCGTATAATCTAAAGATTTTAAGAACAAGTACGCACCTAAAATTTTTATTAATCTGAACTTTTTTTAAATGAACAAAGTTTGAAATTGAAAGTCCTTTATTCATTTTAAATTTTATTAAAGTAATTAAAGTCGAAAGGTTTTCTTGAAAAACTATAAAAGATTGCGAACAAAAAAGAATAGAAAAAGTTAACGAAAAATAGTTCCAAATTCTACTGTTTTTCAGAACTGGTTTACAGTGATATTTTTATTAATTAAACGCCAATTTTCCTTGTAAACTATTTTTGGGCTTTGACTTTTGAATTTTGGAATTTGTTGAGATTAATTTTTGGTTTGATATCCATAATAAGTGTCTGACAAGCATTGTAAATTTGGACAAAATGAATAAAAAATTTTAACTCTACTATTATGTTCAACCTTTTTTTTAATTGGTGATTTTTTGGGGATATTTTTTAATCTGTTTGGGGTACCGAAAAAAAGTATCTGGCACGCCTGGCTGGGGGAGTTTGCATTAAAACTCTACAATTCGTAATTTAAGGGACACCTTAATCCATCTGCTTAACAAAAAATAAAATAAAAGAATTGTGAAATTTTTTCTCAGTTTTCATTATATAAAATAAAAAATTGCCTTCGGTTAAGGTCGATTTTATAAACACCCTGTTCTACATAATGCTGAATGGTTTCGGTATTAAATATTATCGGCCCAAGTAATTATTTATGGGTTAAAATTTGATTCAAACTTGGTTGTATAAAAACTTTTTAATATTATTAATAGTCCACTGGATAAATCTTTATCCCTTTCGACAACTTTTAACCCTTTCACCGACAGGCCCGCCTCCAGATGGGGTATTTTAAATTGGCCCATAAGTGCTCCAAATGAGTGTTTTATAATAAAAATGCTCTTTACAAAAATATTTAACAAAAATATTTCACAAATTTTCAAAAATCTTGAAAACATATTTATGTTGACTAAAAAACCGTTGATACTTAACAAAAAGTACGATTGAAGCTTAAACTTTTCAAGCTCTAATTTTGGACCAAGGACATACAGGCTTTCAATGTAAAGGACGTATGGACGGATTTTTATAAAATTCGGCAGAAAGTTTATATTTAGTAGTAAAGGGTGTTTTTTATAGATGTATATAACTTTGAAATTGAATAAAACAAAGATAAATTTTTTAAATTGACATAAAATTTACTTTATTCGAAAGATAATCTTCTGCCATTATAATTTAAATATGACTTCTGGCATATGACCGATACGGCTGGCTCGTATGTAGTCTAAACTTTAGGTACAATTTTCGATGACTTGTTCCAGCTTTCGTAGCAGTATATTAGCAATATCGCGGCGAATGTTGTCCTCTAAGTGGTCAATTTTTGGGCTTATCGGCGTAGACTAGCGACTTCACATATCCCCACAGAAAATAGTCCAGCGGCGTTAAATCGTACGATCTTGGAGGCCAATTCAAGGGTCCGAAACGTGAAACTATGCGGTTACCAATCGTTTCCTTCAATAAAGCAATTGTGGCACGAGCTGTGTGACACGTTGCGCCGTCTTGTTGAAACCTGCAGCTCCTGCACATCAAGGTTGTTCAATTTATGAACGAAAAAGAAAGTTATCATGGCTCTATAGCGGTCACCATTGACTGTAACGTTCTGACCAGCATCGTTTTCAAAGAAGTACGAACCAATGATTCCACCAGCCCATAAAGCACAGTCAGTTTTTCTGGATCTAACGGTGTCTCAACATACACTTGAGGATTAGCATCACTCCAAATACAGCAGTTTTGTTTATTGATGTATCGATTTAACCAAAACTGAGCTTCATCGCTAAACAAAATTCGCAAAATTCGTATTTCGAACAAAACCATGATTTTCTAAATAAATTTGCACAATTTGAAAGCGTTGTTCAGGCGTCAGTCTATTAATGTTGAAATGCCAAACCACACTAAACATAAATCACTTGACAGCTGACAAAATGGCAGTCAGTTAAAAAGTGTTGCCAACTTAAAGTTCTATGCCTGTATAAGAACACCCTTTAGTAGCAAAACTTTTAAGTTTAATCAATATACGTTAAAGTTTGGGTGCGTTTTCGCCCAATTTCGGGTTTTTCGTAAAACGTTAATCTACATATCTTCCTAAGTATTACACCAAAAAGGGCATTATTTGGACTGTAGTTATATCTCGGCAATAGGAATAATTTATTCCTAAATATATTAATTTTTATGAATTAGGTTTTGAGATTCGCTCTAGACCTATTTTGGCCCATATAACAAAAATATTTTGGTGGAAGAACATATTGTTTATTTTTCGTGCCGAACAAGTGGTATAAATTTCATTGCAAAAAAGCTTAGGCCGGTTTGAGGGTTAATGACTGAAAAATTTTCGATCCAACTTTGTGGAAACATTGATCTATGGTAAAGAACAATTGTGTGCTAATTTTATGGTTAAGGTTAAGATTTTTTTTCAAAATTAAAAGTTTTATAAGACTACATTGCAAAAAATAACGTTGATTTGTATGCTTTCAAAAGAGCGCTTCGCCGTCATGCATACACTGAAAAAAAGTACGGAAATACGGGAATGATTTAGCTCCAAAGAAAATTTAACTCAAATTAAGTATGCAGTTATCTTAAAAACAAGTAAAAACAATGTACTTCAATTAGGTAAATTTGCATTAAAATTAAGTAAATTTTGTCTTACATTTTATGAAAATTTACTAAAATTTAGTATATTTTTGAAATAAATAAAGTATACATTTTGCTTAAATCTAGAAAAAGCATCTTAAAATACATTTAATTTTTCCTAAATTGTAAGACGCTTGAACTTGTGTTAATGCAACATTAACTTATTTTAGGTTCATAAGTTTTACTAATCTTAAGTGGGTATTTTTGTAAATTTGATTGTCTGTTTATTTTTTTTTTTTTTTGTAATATTATTTATTAATTGGTAATTTTAAAAAAGTATATACTTCAAAAATATAAGTGTTAAAAGTGTTAGAAATGTTGAGGTTAGGAAGAAGAATAAACGTTTTTCTCTAAAAATTATAAACACTATTAATTTTTAAATCTGACTAGACTGACGTATGGTTTTTACGTTCAGTGTTGACAACTTTTGCGGTTTAAGTTGAGACATCGCTACAGAACAGTGTTATAAAGACTATCAGCCGTATTTATAAAAAAGTCTTATTGTGAGTTTACAGAATACAATAGCTATTATAGACATTTTGTCTTAGTAATCACTCATAAAAGTTTTAAATTATAAAGAAACAATAACAGCTCCATAACTATTGAACGTTTGTAGTAATTTTTGTTATGTATGGCAACTCTCTTTTTATTTACTTGTCATTTAGTTGTTAGTGACGCTTTAAACCACTGATTAATAAGCCCCGATAATCAATTATATGTTTATTTGTCCATAATTTTTTTTCAACATTCGACTTAAAAAGTATGTTTTAAATATAAAAAACGTATAAAATGAGTTCTGAAAAAAATTTAAACAAAAATATTGCAAAACTGTTTTGAGTTTTCTATTTTAGTAGTATATGGTAACAAAAATAGTCGAATAAAGAGTTTGTTTACATCTGATTTACATCACTAACATATTATGTCACGTTTTTTTTTTTATTTCTGTGATTTTTTTACCAAAAATAGACTGATTTGTGGCAAAAAAAATAAAAAATGGATTTAGATTTCCAAAAACAAATAAAACCAATAAAAGAAGTGGAAAACAAGGTATATGTGTTAATAAATACTATGAATGGACATACCAAAATAATTTTAACTGTATATTTTCTATTTTTCGAAGGAAACAAAAAAGAGGCA
>JAEKOY010000276.1:0-29000 GCA_021234595.1 Delia radicum
AAAAAATCTTAAAAACGATATGGTTTTTCTTAAAATGTTTTGTATTTAATACTTTCATATTAAAAAAACAAAGCTTTATTAAAAATAGTGGAATTTTTGATTCTGACGTTTTTGATCAAAAGTCGGTATTGAAGCGGGTTATGGTAATGAGCCCATCCTCCGGAAACGTAAAAAAATGTGAGTAATTTCAAAGAAATCCGTTAAAACTTTCTTAGAAGTTTGTATTCGAAGAAAACGAAAAAAGTTGAAAAAAATTTAAGTTTTACATTTTTTGTCAAAAGTAGTCGTAGAAGTGGGCGTGGTCGATGAAAACTATACTACGATCTTAGTTGAGGTCCGAGGATTATTCATGCCAAATTTGATGAAAATCCGTTGAGAATTGCAAACAAGCAGAAAACAAGTTTATTTATATTATATATAGATTCGTGTGTGTGTATTGTTTTAGACTCTTTGAATGCAATCGAACGTATTGTATGCATGACTAATTATAGTTTGTTAACTTTGTATCATGCATACCAGAGAACGGTTTGAGTGCCTTATTTCATGCTTTTGAATGCAATCACAAAAAATGAGCGCATTGTTGTCAACTCACATCATTTCAATAAAGCAACAATCGACAGAGTTGAGAAAAGTGAGTGTAACGAAAACCATGCATAGCTTGTCTAGTGTTAACCTTACTTAATACTCACGAAAACAACGAATACACAACGATTGGTATGAATGGTCTCAATGTTAAATGAATAAAACGTTAACAAATTTTTTTGTGTAGCATATTACTGTATTAAGAAAATTAAAAAATTTTATACATATTTCATGTTTAATAAAATTAAACAAAAATTTATACATATTTCATGTTTAATAAAACTAAAAAAAAATTATTATTATTGCTACAGGTCAACGTATACTACGCGAATGTTGTGATTGATTTCATGTTATTCATTTGTCATCATTTCATTTCATTGGTTGACATGTAACGGCATTATAAAAATGAATGTTAAAAAGGCATGCAACAAAAACAATAAATGGAATAAACAGCAACAGCATAAGCTGTTGTTGTTGAATAAAAGCAATGCAAAAGCAATGAATGTATGAATGGACAACAAAAACGAATGGTCTCATTCTGTTCTCTGATGCATACATTACACTCCTTAGGGAGTTTAGATAGAGGGTAGGTATGTTTTGAGAAAATGTTGGGTTTGAAAAAATATTGGGAGTCGGTCATACATTTGGCTCCTCTAGGGGAACTCTTAGGACAGTAAGATCGGTGGGATCAAATTTTATAAAAATTTAATTTTTGTATTGGTGTGGTGATGTTATGAGAAAATTTTGGCGTAGAACAAATATGGGGGATCGGTTATACATTGTGCTTGGGACAGTTCAAGCGGTTGGAGAACATTTTTCAAAATGTTATTTTTGCATGGGAGCCCCTTTGGGAGTTTAGATAAGGTGTAAGAGGTTCAGAAAAATTAATGGGGGTCATTCTTACATGTTATCCCTCTAGGGGCTCAGTTGTGGGGCTTCTTGTGGATTATTACCCCTTCACTACCCATCTTTGGGGAGCCATTTGCAAATACTCCACTACCATTTTTTGTCTCATGCATTTGGGGTTCTAGCGTATCCAAATTCGAAATTTTACTTTTAATAAATTGTAACTACTGGTTTTTTATGAAAAAAAAGGTAATTAAACAAGTAAATGAACGCGACCTTTTGATATTATCGGGACATTATAGTGTACACTAAAAAAACTCAGTAAATTCAAAAAGAAAAAGAAATGAATATTTAACTAACTAAATTACAATACACATTTTGCTGTGTCTTAATTATATAGAAACATCAAAAAAAAAAATAAAAAAAAGTCTGCCATATGTATATTTTTGGAAAATAATTAATGTTTTGTTATTTAAAAACGCGATTTTAACAAAAAAAAAAAAAATAATTTTACTAAATTTTTGTACTAACTTATTTTTTTGAGTTTATGAATGGAAATATTTAGAAAAACGATAGTGTCTTACTTTGTCTACTTTTAAGATAAGTTGCCAGCCCATGGTTGTTAAAAAATTTGTGTATTGCACTAAAAATGTCATTACCACTCGTTTTTTACGATCGATATCTGAAATTAAAGCAAAAGGCATAGGCTTTCACACACATAAAAATACGTCGACTCCTTCAAACGTTATAGATTTTTAACCGCCTTCTCTGAAACTGTACCACTGTGCGTCGCACCCAACTGCTTGATCATCACCATGGGGATTCCGTCGGGTATAAGAGCTTTAGATGGTTTTGCACTTTTGATAGCCTTTGCAATTTCTGTTGATGTGAAAGCTAAATGGTTCGTCAATGACTTTGAGATCGGAAAGTTTCCTTAATACTTCTTTTCGCCTTGGCTCTATCGGGGTGTTCTATGAACTGCCGGTTAAAATCGCTTGCGCACTTCTTTGGGTATATCTTACCCAAAGAAGTGATTTTAAGTTATCTTCCCATTTGTTCCGCTTGTACTCATTGACCAATGTGCTGATCTCCCGGTTTAGTTGGCTGATCCCGGCGTCGCTGGAGATGGTCGAACGGAGCTCGTCCCGCTCATCTGCAAGCTCTGCCGCTTAGTCTAGGAAATTTGGTCTGACGATCGGAATCCTTCCAACAGTTATAAAGCGATCATCCGCTGCGTTGGCGATTTCACGGAACTTCCTTTCCGCGGCGGTGCAGCGAAAAGATTTAAGATTTTAATATCTATTTTAAGTAAACTAAGGAAAAAATGACGGAAACTGAAAAAAATTTAATTTATTTTTATACCTTAAAAATATGGAGTGTAATAAATCTTAATTTATAAAATTCAGATAAAAACGTTATTTATTTCTTATTTTATTTATTGTTATTTTCCTGCACAACAACACTAAGCTTTTAATTATAGTACAGGATTTTATATGTGTACAATTGGCATTCAGAAACCAGGCTTCGAAATTTCGGAATAATGATCCTTTTACCCCTTGAAGATCTGGCAAATCTTATTTTCTCAAATAGGTATTTCTACATTCAAGTAAGTTTAACACATTTTTTCTAATCAATGCCAACCAACATTTAAATAATTATGCATGTTCAAAAATATACTTTTTATATTTTCTCCATAGCAAATTCATGCAAAACTAATTAAAAAAAATTATAAAAATTGTACTTCAGCTCGAATTTTCTGAAAATTTTTATGGGTTTTTTATTAAATGAATTAGGTAGAATATAATTCAATTTTAATATTCACTAAAATTTAAAGTAAGTGACGTTTTCACGTTAATTGCAAGGATATCCTACATCCTTCACGCAATCGCATTTAATTTATATGATTTTAAATCCTCAAATTCCATACTTTAAAACCATGTTAAAAGTTATTAATAGGTATAATCAATTCGGAATTTAAAAAAAAACTTGATTTTTGGTAAAAGTTAAATTCGAGAATATTTAAAAAACCTAAGCTAATATTAAATTTTTAATGCTGCTGAGGGCGTCCTCATTTAGTGTACAGAATGAGGAGTCATCGACATGTTCCGCCAGGGCAATTCCTCTCTGGTCTTGCCCCAGAGTCCCAGGGGGGACATTGAAGTCACCCATCACCATGCGTTTATCACCTTCCAGGAAGGAAGCTATATCTGGGTGATAACCTGTGGGCAGCTGGCTGAATGTACACATACAGTTTTATCTCTGAAGCTCCTGACCTTACTGATATACCCTGGTGTTCTAGGCAAGATTTGCCACCGAAATGAATAACGGTATAGTTATTCCATTTGTATCGGTACCGGTTGTACCGATACCGAAACATTAATAGCAGTATGTACCGGTATTATTGAAAAAATTAAAAAAAGTATAAAAAACGTTTTCAACAGAGTAAAAAACGCGGCTTACCTGCAACAGGTTTGTCGGGAAGTACGCTAAAAAGAATCCCTTACAAATCTGCTTACATATGCCATTATTTTTATATGGCAAATTTCCAATTGGAAGCATTACTTTTGGGTAAAATAGGCGCAGATTTCTTATAAAATGCTGTGATTTCATCATATTTCAAGTCTACATTATAACGATTAAAAGTAATAATATAAATATTATATAATTTATTTTACACAAAATTCTACAGATATTAATTTTTTGTTGTTTCACGTGCTAGCTCTTCAGAAACAGTTAAATGACTTAATTATTTTTTATAACATACTCTAAACCACCAAACACAATCGAAAATCACTCGGGAAATCTGGTACAGATATGGACATTTCTGCATTACAACATGCATCCTTGTAAGGGATTAGGTTAAGCTGCTTACAACCTGAATCCTTGTAAGGGAAAACAGTAAGCTCAACATTTTTTTTGTTTATTTTTATACGAAATTATTCGTTTCTGTTGCTGCTTTTTAGTATAATATAATTGTAAGCACTTAAATCAGCGCTTTTGTTTTATCTTGCTTCCAAAAACACGAAATTTTTTACTGTGAAAGTTCTTATAGTTTATGGAGGGTTTTTTTTTAATATGAACATAAAATTATAAAATATTATTTAACATTTTCAGTTTTACTTTTTCAACCCAAATTTTTTTAAAGTTTATTTGGAACACAAGTTTGTTTACCACAGATATTTATCTAATATTTGTATCGAGATCATATACAAAAGTGTTATTAACGCAAATTAAAAGCTTATAACTGTATTTTTTTAAACCGATGCAATACCGGTATCGTAACGGTATTAAGGGAACGGTTAAGGTATATCGGTATTTTAAAATGCTGGTGTTTCGGTATTGGTATTATATTGGTTATCAATTTAAAACGATTTTGAAAAGTCTGATGGTATTTAAAAGGTATCGATGGCCAACCTTGGTTCTAGGTATATGTCAGGTATATTCGGCTTAGGAGAGATAGATATGTATTGCACGGTGTTGTCAATAATGAATGCTAGGTCCCAGCCACTGCTCCGTGTGCGGTGCTTACGCAAAATGTTGTAGTTGCTACAGCTCTGCAGGCTACTGGTCGAGTTAAGCTTGTTTCCCTGGACCCCAGCAACCATGACTGTGGAGCTGCATGAATCGCGTTATCTCAATAATCTTACCTTGGAGGCCGTTGCAGTTCAACTGCATTAGGGTGATCACATCAGGTCGGAGTACAACTACGTGTGATGTTAGTTGCGGCGTCTGTTGTTGTTGATGCTGCTGTCGTTTGGAAAGGAGGGGGGTTACCGTCATAGGCGGTAACAGTGCTGATGAATAGACGACATTTTCGAGGGCAACGACGACAATGCTGCCGAAATCAGCGCGATTGACGATGCCGAGGACGTTGAACTTTTACGCTGTCTGGTACAACATGGGTCCCAGTCCCTGTGGGTCCTTAGCCCACTGCAGTTTCTACTGTTGTCCTTCCTGAGGTAAACTCAATGATTGCAGCTGTTGCACCTGACTGATGTCCCGCCAGGGTGTAACTGAGACCCAAACTTTAGGATTTAATTTGTTATTTAAGACTCCCAGAGGGTATTAAATTTATCTAAAAATAAAATGTATTTCTGAAATCGTGAGAAAATATCATTTCGTTCCAACATCATCTCCTTTTAGCAGGATGATACACTTTTCCCAGCGATATTCAATAGCTTCCATAACCTGTTTTTAGTAAGGACTGTGTAGCTCCTTAAAATAGCTGGTGAACTGGTGCATTGTCTTCACATTTAAAAGAAATTTATGTTTAAACAGACTTACTAGCAACAGCGATTATTGACTTACCTTTCTCCAGTTGGTTTGTAAATTCCTTTTAGCGAATTCAAGTCGAGCAGTTTTGTGGCGGGGTAACAACAACCTTGGCACAGACATCAGCTTTTGACGAGTAATTCTCTGGTAAGCCTTAAGAGCCTACTTATGGTTGATATAGACACATTTACCTTACATTCATCGATTGTCTGAAATTTTCCCTTTTTCAAAATCACTTAGATACGAATCACGTGGCATTTTATTGCAAATTGATTAAAATTGCATAATAAACAAAAATAATTCTTTAATTAAAGAAATATGTAATTATATTTAAGAAACACTTACAAAATATTGTCACACAATTTTTCTCTTAAATCAAGTAATCTCTAAATTTTACACAATAAGAGATCTGTTATCACACTCTTAAAAGCAGTTATATGTAGGGCAACCAAAAAGCAGCTCTGAAAACAATATTTTAAGCGCTTAAAAAGATCGAAAAACAGTAAAATAAGTCGTTAAAATAAAAATTCACTAATAAACCCTTAATTTCATAACTGTTCATTAAAATTGTTACTACAATTCAAGTTTGTTCCTTGGAACTTCGCCAGTCAAACAAAGGTGCAATAGAGAAATTATTTTTCATAAGCTTCACAGTTCAAATTGGTTTATCAACATATTTGTTTTTAACAACAACATGTTGCATTATATTTTCAACTAAAAAAAAACACTTCAAAATACCGATTGGTAAAAAAAATAGCAAAAAAGCTCTTCCTTTAAAAGAAAAAGTAGCTTATATTTACAAAATAAGCTAAAATAAGCGAAAAGCAAACAAAATATAGCTTAAAATTTTCATAATTTCACTATCAGAACTTCTATTAAATCTAAATATTTCTATACTTTATAATAAAAAAACAAGCTGTAGCTTATTTTTGGTTGCGCTAGTTAGATAAGTTTTAAAAAAGGGTTTGTAATATTAGAAAAAAATAGCAAAAACCATTTGGATGTGAGCAAGATTGTTCAAGTTCAAGATCATTTGTTTTTTGTTAAACAAAAAACCGTGCAATGTTTATTTATTACTCAAAAAATTGGAATTAGAGTAATGCAACGCAGTGTATAAAAATTGTCAGCATGTTAGCAAGTAGAGCAGCATTTTGTCATTTTATATACACGCAGAAAAAAACTGGTTGGTTTTTACAACACAAATTTCTTGCAAAATTTACTTAGTGTTGGAATAACGGTGAAAGTGCTTGGATAACATGCTAAACTGGGTTTTTTTTTTAAATTTCACAAGTTGTCCTTTTTTTTGGTAATTTATTCAAGTTTATGCTATGTAAAATTTACATTGGTGATAATTAATAAAAAACATGCTATGTAAAATTGACATTGATAAATTTCGGAAAATAAAATAAGCTACAAGTATATTTTTTTTAATAAAAAATATAATTTAGAAAAAACACGCCCGTATTCATAAAATATCTTAATTCAGATTTCAAATACATTTTAGTTAAAAAAAAAAAAAATTAAGCCTTAAAACTGTATGAATCAAGGAATATTAGCTTAAAATACATATTTTAAACCTTGTGTAACCGGATTTAAATTAATAGTGTTTATAAATTTTAGAGAAAAACGTTTATTCTTCTTCTTAACCTCAACATTTCTAAATTGTGTAATACAGAATTAAGGCTAAAATTTGTGTTTTAACTAAAATGTATTTGAAATGCCGTTAAATATTTTAATGAAAATCAAATCAATGTGGCAATATTTTTTTAGATATGACAATATCGAACATAAAAGCTTAATGGAGGTGGAGTTTCTTAATTTCTGATGTAATTTAATAAATTAAAAGACATGTAAAATTGGCTGTGAAAAACGATAAATTATAAAGAATGTAAGTAAAATATTATATATACACACAAAAATCTAAATACTAATTGTATTGTTATAGCTTCTCAAGACATCGTAAACATATCATGGTTAACTGCATCTAGGTATTTATGTACGTTTTTTAGTATATTTATTTTAAAAAGTGTTATTTGTTGTTAAATTTTAATAAACATTTTATTTGCAATACAATGGAGTATATTTTATTTACAAAAATTTATTTAACCTGGTAAACGTTATAACGCAATATTATACAAAAAACTTTGTCTTATTTACATACAAGTCGGGCTTGCCCGGAGTGCACCTACACGCAGAGAAAAAGGTATGACTGAACATGATTGTGGACACAAAATTATTATAATTATATTATGATTCTAATTATCATATAAATGAAGCTGGATGATCATATTCTGATTACCGAAGGCGATTTTTTCGTCATTTAGATTCATAATATGATTGCTACGATTTTATTATGATACTCTTAAACTATCATAAAACGATGCTCTATTTCCTGCGTGTAGTTCTGCCTAAAAATTTGTATTCATTGTAAGTTTTGTGAGTATTTAAGAGTTTTTTTTATATAATGACCAACATGTGGAATATTATACAGAATTCATGTGATGTTGATGGAAGTCTTTGAGATGTATGCCTGTAAACTTTCGCTGAAGGAGTTTGAAGCTTCATAGCAATGTAGTTTGTGTTTGGATTTTATTTACCTATAATTAATAATTTTAATTAGTTTTTGTTTGTATAAAAACATTTATATTCGTGATTAGTAACATTTGATAATTAATGAAATTGTGATAAATCCACATTCTAACGATGCCCAATAAAGATGTGTAGATCGGCTTCAGTCATTGGACATACTTTCTTATAATGAGGTAGTATCACATGTGCAAAATACCCCATGATACGTACACACTATGGTCCGAACCATAGCTGCTTGATGTATTTAAGATGTATTTTTATTACTAATTAAAAAATTTCTAAACATTTTTTTACGGACGGTTACCCACCTTAACCGACCGAGAGGGCTCATCAATATGACATTGGGATACGTACACACTATGGTCCGAAAAATAGCGGATTAAGATGTATTTTTAGTTATAATGGGGGGTATGCCCGCTGCATTGTTAGCGTAATTTTGGATAAGAATTTAATCATTTAAGGAAAATAAAACACAATGTAGTAGAGATGATATCCAAACATGTAGGCAGGTATGGCCTGGCATTATTACCATTTACAATTTGTAGATATGTTTGTAGAATATGTTTGTAGAATATGTTTGTCTTAACCCTCAAATCAAAATCTGAGCTATGTCTTGCATAGTTATAAGATCGTTTTTCAAAAGAACATTGTGTGTATATTACAGTATTTCTGTGTAAACGGACTGCAGCCAGGTTTAGGATTTTTTCTATTCTGTGGTATGTCCAAAGCCGGCTTCCCTGAGTAAAACATTTATGGAAGGCTGTAAAATAAAAAAGTTAATACTTTATTCCGTTGTCCTATAAAAATTACATTTTAAACTTTAAGGCAAAACAACGTGTTATCTATGATAACAACCTAGTGGGCTTGCCCGTTACCATAACTTATGTGTTCATTGGTATATGGTATAATTTAATGAAAAGATAATTTTTTTTTTTTTTTTTTTGCAATAAAAATGGTACTAATCTCTATACTATAATGGTACTAATCTCGCTGCCTAAAACGCTGGAGCTTGGAACTTCAAATTTATCATTGAGGTTCCTTCTCCATCGCATACATCTAATCACGATTTTAGGAAATTGTTAGTATGTAGTACAAAAACATAAAAAGTATTCCCCTTATCGTCCTGTTTAAACCCCTTTTGCTAAATATCTGAAATTTCAAGTGCATAAGCCAATAATCTATGGGCTAAAGCACTTAAAATATACCTTTAGGAATTTTAAACAAAACTTGATAAAAAAAGGCAAATACGTTCCCTTAATCACTCAGCCCAAACCGCTTGATTTTGAAATACGGCATCTTGGTTTCACCTCCACTCACAAAGATGGAATTATAGTAAAAAAGGGCTTTAAATAAGAAAAACTGGGATTAGTCACAAAGCTTAAACCGCTAAAGTAAGGAACTTGAAATTTGGCTTGAAAGTTCCTCGACTGGCGCAGACATTATCTAAGAATAAATTTAAGGAAATTCTTAACGTGAGGGCAAAATCTCCCTGTAAATGTCATCCCAAATAACATTTAGCTAGAAATTTGACTTTTAAAATATGTGTTTCTTTGAACTTCTAATTAAAACGCTGTATAGGGATTAAAAAAGGAAAAGTGTATTATGATAACAAATTAGTGAGCATGCCCATTACTATAATTATATGCTCTTTGGTGTATGGATTAATTTACTGGAAAGATAATTTCTAAAATATACAATATAAACATAGTAAAAATGGATTTTAAAGGGATTTAGTACAGACTCACTACCCAATCAAGCCACTGGAGCTTGGACCTTCAATTTGTCATGAAGGTTACTTCTCGGTCATGTATAACTAATCACGACCTATGGAAATTGTTAGGATGTGGTACAAAAAGGATAAAAAGTCGTCCCCTTATCGTCCTACTATAACCCCTTCAGCTAAAAATCTAAAATTTGCCTTTAGGAACTTCTAATAAAACTTTATAAACATGTGGTACAAAGGCAAATATGTTCCCTTAACCACTTAACCCCAACCCCTTGATTTTGAAATTCAGCATGTATGTTCCTCCTCTGGCGTAGATAAGGTTTCCTCTTGATTTACTGCCCAAACCCTTTTGTATAGAAATCTAAATTTTAGAATATGTATTCCCTGATGTATGGGCTAATTTATCGAAGATATACTTTTTGAAATTTCCAATAAAAACTTGACAAAAATGGTAAAAATATATTCAACTTCAAATTGTTATTAAATAAGACATCCACTAACACGGGATTTTTGTAAACTTTTGCGGGGATGGATAAAAAGGAAAACATTGAAGAACATTTTTTTGCAACTCACCATAAAAACGGGGTTTAAAATTGGGATTAGTCAAAAAGCTTAAACCGCTGGAGTAAGGAACTTGAAATTTGACTTGAAGGTTCCTCGTCCGGAGCAGACATTATCTAATAAGAAATTTATATGGTGAAATTTCTTACGGTGGGGGGCAAAATCTACCTTTTAATATTTTGCCAAATAAGATTTGGCTATAAATCTGACTTTTAAAATATGTGTTTCTTTGAACTTACAATTAAACAGTTGTGTATAAAAAAGAAAAGTGTCCGTTAATAGCCCGGCTCCAATCGTAGGAGATTTGACATGTAGGTACTCCCTTAAGCGTATACATCAACCAAGAAAGGGACAAAAACGGACAATCTCCTTAACCTTAACGTCATAACCAAAATCATTAGGTAATAATATAGTAATTCACTTAAGATATACTTTTAGCGTTTTTGATCAAAACTTGTCATAAATAAAGGGGAAAAGTGTCCTCTTAATGACATGTGCAATTGCTTTATGCTTAATATTTAAAACATCTTCTCGAAATGGTTAAACAAAACAATTAAAACAGGAAACCATTTTCTTTTTAATGTATTCCGAAATTAAAAACTATTGGTAACGATATATCGGACATTTAAGCTAGTCGAGTAAAAATAAAATTAAATTATAAAATATTTTGGATATTCAGAAGTTAACTGTATAAAAAGGGGTAAAAGTTGGTACTAATTCATAACTTTTAAATACATTTACCTATTCTCTGGAAAGTTTTAGATTCCAAGTACTACTAAATGATATACTCTTTTTGACTAATGAACACAAAAGCACAAAATTTGTAAAAAAAAAAAAAAATGTTTGGTCCTGGACGATTTTTATAAGAAGTTAATCATTTGAAGATCTACATTTTTAGGCAGGAATAACATGCCATTATCCCCAATATCCGATTTGGGAACTATGAATTGAAATGTTTCTATCATAACTCTCAAACCAACAGGGGAAACTATGCCTAACGTGATTATGCTAATAATCACCAGTAAAAAATAGACATATTCTTTATAGACAAATTTTTCAAAGAACATTGTGTGAATATTAAAGTGTTTCTGCGTAGCCGGCCTGCGGTCGGACTTATGGGTTTTTTGCTCTGTGGTATGTCCGAAGCAGGCTTCGCTGAGTAAAACATTTCTGCAAATCTGTAAAATAAAATAGGTAATTCTTTATTGTATTGTCCTATTAAAATTACGTTTTTAATTTTAACTCAAAAATACGTTTTATCTACGCTAACAACCTTGTTCGCTTTGTCCGCTAGTATAAAATATGTATTCCCTGATGTATAGACTAATTAACTAAAGAGATACTTTTTGAAATTTGAAATAAAAACAGTAAAAATGGGATTCAAAGGTTAATAAGTGCCGCCAGCTTTAACCGCATGAGCTTGGAACTACAAATTTGGTATAAAGGCGCAGACACAATTTTCGGAAACATTATTTTTGAAAATAATTAAAAGGTTGCACAAAAGAGATAAAAAGTGTTTTGCTTAACGTTCTGCTTAGACCTCTGCTAGAAATCTGAAATTTCAAATACATAAAGAAAATAGATTCGGTCGTAGTAACCGTATTTGGGTAGTAGCTATCGAATTGGTAGTTATCACCAAATTTCTGTTGAAGCAATCAAAATTTTATTGTCGTGTCAGAATGACTGTTGCTTCAGCCGAAAGGTTTTCATCACAATCGAACGGTTCAGTTGTCGCAACCTAATCTTTTGATTGTGTTAGAAATTATTCGATTGAAGCAACGGACATTCTGACACGACATTAGAATTTCGATTGCCCCAACTACATCGGTAGCCACGACCGAGAATGTTTTCTGCGTATAGAGTATGGGATAATGAACTTTTTGGAATTTTAAACAAAAACTTAATAAAAATGTCTTACAAAGAAAAAAGTGGAGTCACTTAATCACCCAGTCGAAACCGCTGAAGCTAGGAACATGAAATTTGGCATGTAGGTTCCTCCTTCATCGTAGACGATTTTTAGAAATTGTTAGGAAAAAAAATATTCCTATTTTATTTCTGCTTAAACCCCTTCTGCTAGAAATCTGTAATTTCAAATAATGTACTTAAAATATACTTTTTAGAAAATTTGGCCTGTACACTCAGGGAACTTCTGCTGTAAAAATATGTAGTTATTTGGGTTGTAATACAGTTTCTTTATTTTTCATGTAAATGTCAGCCATTTGTAGAACAAATGAAATTTTTTACTAACATTGTAGTTCATTTAGAAAAACAAACCACATCAAATGACTGTTTTATGATTTTACATTAATTTTTTACAGTTGTTTTTGTCATTTAAAAAAATAAAAAAAATAAATGTTTGTTTATTTTATACTAACATGTGGTTCATTTTTACTTCAATTGTTAGTAATTTTTTGAACATTAAAAAACAAATAACAATGTTAGTTAAATTTAATGCAATGTAAGTCGTCCTTTCTTTAAGTGTAATTTCATTTGTTTTTAACTACATTTGCAGTGGTATTTACCTTCATAATATTGTAAGTGTAGGTTAATCGCTTCCCATAAACATCCACTAAGATGGGATATTTGGAAATGTTTATGGGGAAAAGTCTCCTTATGTCCAAACCCCTTCAGGTTATTCACTAAAGAAAAACTTTTTGGAATTAATCATAAAACCATGGTAAGACATGGCTCATAGGGGATAAATGGTTATTAATCACAAAATTCAAAACACTGGAGCTAGGAACTTGGAATAAGGCAAACAATTTTAATGTTAAATTACACTGTGTGTAATTTTTTTAATTCATGGCAAAATAACCATATACGGACACCACTACGTGATAAAAGACTAAAAAAAAAAAGACCCGTGTCTCCCAATTTTTCCCAAAGTCATGTACTTTTTCTTTTATGGGCCGCCAAAGATTTGGGGCCTCGGTATCATTTTCGCAAAAAAGTGATCATTTTCTCAGGCTCATATCTTGCAAACCTTTCAGAATTTCGATTTACTCTCTGAGGCAAAGTTGTAGCTCTTGTCATAAAGAACAAAAATTGCGAACATATAAAATCAAAAAAACTTCACCTTCCAGATCAAAATCGCAAAAAACTTAAAAAAATTCGATTTTTTTTTTACCTTTTTTCCCGTGTTCAGGTCCATAGGTAGCGAACCGTTCAAAATTCAAGGAAACAATCAACTACAAAAATTTACCTAAGATCTCAATAAACAAATTTCTAGAACATATAAACTTCCTAGAGATGATTCTTAACACTCTTTAGGTAGCGCGCAAAAGTGAAAAATTTGCCGAAAATTTTTTAATTTCATTTTTTTTTACCTTTTTTCTCCTGTTCAGGTGCATAGGTAGCAAACCGTTCAAAATTCAAGGAAACAATCAACTACAAAAATTTACCTAAGATCTCAATAAACAAATTTCTAGAACATATAAACTTCCTAGAGATGATTCTTAACACTGTTTAGGTAGCGCGCAAAAGTGAAAAATTTGCCGAAAATTTTTTAATTAAATTTTTTTTTATCTTTTTTCTCCTGTTCAGGTGCATAGGTAGCCAACCGTTCAAAATTCTAGGAAACAATCAACTACAAAAATTTACCTAAGATATCAATAAACAAATTTCTAGAACATATAAACTTCCTAGAGATGATTCTTAACACTGTTTAGGTAGCGCGCAAAAGTGAATCAGAGTCAGATTCGGACGATTCGGACGACGATTTTGATCCACAACTTAAGAGAGCGCGATTTGCAAGTCCAGGGCCATCAACATTATAAACATAATACGAATAATTTTTTTTTAATATTTTTGTAATAGATAGCATAGTATCTCAATGTTGAAGTAAATAAAAACAAATGAAATTAAAAAACGGTGTTAAGAATAATTCCCAGGAAGTTTATATGTTGTAGAAATTTGTTTATTGAGATCTTAGGTAAATTTTTGTAGTTGATTGTTCCCTTGAATTTTGAACGGTGGTATTTACCTTCATAATATTGTAAGTGTAGGTTCATCGCTTCCCATAAACATCCACTAAGATGGGATATTTGGAAATGTTTATGGGGAAAAGTCTCCTTATGTCCAAACCCCTTCGGGTTATTCACTAAAGAAAAACTTTTTGGAATTAATCATAAAACCATGGTAAGACATGGCTCATAGGGGATAAATGGTTATTAATCACAAATTCAAAACACTGGAGCTAGGAACTTGGAATAAGGCAAACAATTTTAATGTTAAATTACACTGTGTGTAATTTTTTTAATTCATGGCAAAATAACCATATACGGACACCACTACGTGATAAAAGACTAAAAAAAAAAGACCCGTGTCTCCCAATTTTTCCCAAAGTCATGTACTTTTTCTTTTATGGGCCGCCAACGATTTGGGGCCCCGGTATCATTTTTGCAAAAAAGTGATAATTTTCTCAGGCTCATATCTTGCAAACCTTTCAGAATTTCGATTTACTCTCTGAAAATTTTTGTAGTTGATTGTTTCCTTGAATTTTGAACGGTTTGCTACCTATGCACCTGAACAGGAGAAAAAAGGTAAAAAAAAATGAAATTAAAAAATTTTCGGCAAATTTTTCACTTTTGCGCGCTACCTAAACAGTGTTAAGAATCATCTCTAGGAAGTTTATATGTTCTAGAAATTTGTTTATTGAGATCTTAGGTAAATTTTTGTAGTTGATTGTTTCCTTGAATTTTGAACGGTTTGCTACCTATGCACCTGAACAGGAGAAAAAAGGTAAACATTTTTCACTTTTGCGCGCTACCTAAACAGTGTTAAGAATAATCTCTGGGAAGTTTATATGTTCTAGAAATTTGTTTATTGAGATCTTAGGTAAATTTTTGTAGTTGATTGTTTCCTTGAATTTTGAACGGTTTGCTACCTATGGACCTGAACACGGGAAAAAAGGTAAAAAAAATCGAATTTTTTTAAGTTTTTTGCGATTTTGATCTGGAAGGTGAAGTTTTTTTGATTTTATATGTTCGCAATTTTTGTCCTTTATGACAAGAGCTACAACTTTGCCTCAGAGAGTAAATCGAGATTCTGAACGGTTTGCAAGATATGAGCCTGAGAAAATTATCACTTTTTTGCGAAAATGATACCGAGGCCCCAAATCTTTGGCGGCCCATAAAAAAAAAAGTACATGACTTTGGGAAAAATTGGGAGACACGGGTCTTTTTATCTTTTATCACGTAGTGGTGTCCGTATATGGTTATTTTTTTCGTGTTGCACTGTGTTATCAAAAGATGAAATTTTAATGTATTTCGATATTAAAAACTACCGTTAACCTCGTCAAGGATTTTTAAGTTATAGAAGATTTTGGATATTCGGAAGTTATGGGTATAAAAAACAGTAAAGGTGGTACTCTTTAAAACTCTTCAAGTAATTTATATATTCACTTAAAAGTTGTAGGTTTCAACTGCGGCAAAATTATTTACTGTTTTAAACAAATGAACTCAAAAGCATGAAATTGGGAGTCTGCAAAAAATAGTTGGTCCTGGACAACCAATGAACACAAATGCACGAAATTTGGAACCTGTAAACAAAATTTGGTACCAGACAATTTTTATCTCCCGATCCTAAATTTGTTTTTAAAATTTTCCACTTTCCAATTTTAAAAGAACATCCTCATTATGAGCCTTCAAGATTTCGAGGTTTTTTTGCGTAGAACGATAGTAGACACCTTTTCACAAAAACTGTTATACTAAAATGTCAGAACGAAATTCCATGTATTTCCAAAACAATAAACATAAAAAATCTATTAAATGTGTTTTAAATCGAGTTGATTATATTTGAACCAATTTTTTTATTTAAAAACTGACTTAAGCATAGATTTAAGTTACCCTTATTTAACAAAACAGTAAAAATTCCCAGTGGTTTAACCATTTTTGAGTGTTATTTTTCAAAACAATTTTTTTAGAACTTATTTGTTAAATTTAAATTTAAAATTTATTGTTAAAATATGATATTACCTAGTAAATGACGTCATCAGCTAATTCGAAGTTTTCAAGACTGCGCTATTTTATCCTTATCTGATTTTAGAATATGACCCATAGCTTGAAAATTGATAAAGTTAAAGGAAAGTCGATGAAAATTTTTATTACTCCTTCCTTCACCCTACTCCCGTGATAGTGACATCCCTATCCAAAATTGGACCTTGGTTGGGACCAGGAGCCTCGGAATTTTTTCGAAAAATATTCTATTTTATAAAACGGACAAAATTTTCGTTTCTTCGTAGTATCCACAAATGTTCTTAATATATATGGACCACGGCTGGTAAAGCTTCCGCGACCCTTTTGAACAAAGAGTCCAAAATTAATCCAGTTAATCTGTTAAATTTGAAGAATGCGAATAAAATACTTTGTAAGAATAGAAATAAAACTGTAGATGTACCTATTTTGTTCATTAATTAAGAATTGCAAAAATTAACAAGAAATACTGGTTCTGAGCCAAAAAACCAGAAATACATTTTGTAATAAATTTTTCTGTTGAGCGAACAGATATATTATTTTGTGACTTCAGTGATTTTATGTGGTTTTAAGTTTGAATAAAATTGTCCTTAACCTGTTTTTCGAAAATTATAATTTTTGTATTTTTTATTTTCAATTTGGATTAAAATTGCTTTACAAAAATAAGGTTTGAGAAAACTGATAATGAAAATTTAAAAATACATACAATGTGAATGAAGTTTTGGAGTTCAAAAGATTATTATTTTGGAACTACATGGAGTATTGAAATTTAAATATAATATTTTTGTTAAAAAATGCTATCAAATTATGCAAAAACTTTTTCGATGTCTTAAAGGCAAAAATTTAATTAATTCTGTGAATTTTTTAACATTTCATCTACTCATTGCAAGAAAGAACTTAAATTCAAGTTCGAAGGAACAGGATTTAAGACAGACTGTTTCTAAAAACATTCTATCCTCTTCATCTCCGAATTCCTAATTAGCAGTGCGCACGTTTCTATAATTACATATAAAATTTAATGTTTCGACGATCAAGTAATCGAGTTTCCCCGTTCTTATAAAATTTTTCAAAAAACCAAATTTTTACTGATCCGCTCATTTTGGAAACAACTTACGTTTTAAGTTTCAGATTTAGCTTAACATTTTGATTAAGATGAGCACTTCTTAAACATTTTAAATCCCGGTAATACCACGTTTCCAGTGGAAAATTCAATAACTGCATTTTCAGTTCAAGGGATTATCATGTTGAAATTACATTGAGATCCATATATAATCGACATTCTGAAAGGTTAAAACAACATGAATTCCATGTTAAATCGACACGATTTTAATGTTAAATTAACTAGGAAATAATTTTAGATTTATTATGATGGTCCTTTTGAAATAACATGTAAAAATGTTAAAATAACATGTAAGCATGTTAAAATAACATGAAATTTTATGTTGATAAAAATTAGTTCCTATATTGAAATAACATTTTAACAATGTTGCTTAAATAAAAAAAAACTTTTTTTTTATATTTTTATTTGTTTATAAACGCATTTAGAACATATATGTACACTTAACACACATAGTACATATTATATAACATAAATTGAATTCATTTTACAAAAATTGATTTCTTAAATATATTTTACCATTATTAATTGGGAAAAGATTTAAAGGTGGGCTTGTAAATTCATGAAGTTCTTTTAATATTATTGTATCCTTTAATTTGCCTACTACATATGATTGAAAATGATCGTCAAAGTTATGAGTTTCAACTTCATAACAAAGAACATACATTTTAGTGTAAACTTTCATAATATATGAAATTTTGTATAAGCTTAGAAATTCTTTTTTGATTGTAATATAACAATTTTTTTTATAAACTTTTCCAGAGAAAATAATTTTATCAAAATACAACATTATCAAAACTTATTTTTAAATGTGCAAACACATGTCTCAATTCATGAATAGGTTCAATCATATTATTTTTAATTAATTCAAGAGTATCTGGAACTCCATTTTCATAATCTACAAGAAATTTAGCAAAACTTAATCTAGCCTTTTTACATAACGTTAATGGGACATTTACTCTGGAATTTATATTATTACAATATCTTTTTGTATCTTTATGTTTTGCTTCAAACCTTAAACTCTAAGAAAACTTCGGTGGTCCACATTTCTTTATAAAAGTTACATAATGCAGTAAAAATGAGCTTTAGGTTTAAGAGATCCATACAATTCAAAGTAAATTTTGTTGTGTTCGTTGACAACTGATTTAAGCATATTTAAATCATTTTCTGTATATTCACTTCCTGATAAATTATCCATTAGTTTTACAAGGGTAATTAATAGCTTCCAGTGTGGATTAGTTTCTGGAACTAAGTCCCCAATTATAAGAAGTATGAAATTTGTTAACGTCAATAGTTCCCGAGCAGTCATTTTTAAGCTAAATGCTTGAAGTGCTTTCTGTAGTATATCAGGGCCTATATTTCCCACCTCTTCTTCGCCATATGGAAACAATCTCCTGCGGCTATTAAAAACTTCTAAAGAAAATATTTTAGAGTTGGTTAACGACATAATTGTATTACAAATGTCATAAATGCACACTCCTTCGAAAAGATCGTGCATTAGATCCAGCGATATATTTTGGCTTATATGAAAGGCTTTCAGATCATTAAAAATGCAATTTGTTTTTACGCCGGTTTCTCTAAAATCGTCTAATGAAAGATCAGCAATATAATTTTTCTCATTTCTAAATGAACTATCAATTTCAATATTATCTTTTTGCATCTCACAGCGCTCTCGACGGCAAATTCTACAAAATTTTTTTGCATTAAATGATTGAACAAATCCCAGTATTGAATTCAATCCTAAATTGTCGCCAAGAACCAAACCAAGGGTGATATATATTAGATGTGTTTTAAGTGGTGTTTTTATTTCGAGTCCTTCATCTTCTAGAGACTTTAATTCTTGTATTAAATGATAAAATATTCTTTCATTCCCAAAGGTTTTAATATCAGAACTGTTTATGTACCCCAAATGGAAAATGAAATCTAGCTTTGATATCACTTGCCGGGGCAAAGTAGGTAAGCTATAATATCCTGCTGAAATAGATTTTGAATGGGAACCTAAAGTGTTATTAATTCCATAATCATCGAAATATATAAACAGTGGAATAATTTGCTTATTTGCAAATTCAGTTTTTTGTGATTTAAAAATATCCCCGTTGGAAAAATTTGTTACTTTATCTTTTTGAAGTGACTGATTTATATTTTTCAATGACATTTCTAAAATTCCAGGTATTTCAAAAAGTTTTTTTAATTGAAACTTAAGTGGCATACAGCAGCAACTAAATGTTTTGACGTCTAAATCAGGATACACATGCACAATACATTCTGAAATCTGATTAGAAATAGTGAAAGATATTGGTTCCTTATATTTTTGTTTTTCTTTTAAGACTTTAAAAAACTTGTACTCTGTCGAAATTTCTATGAATGGATTCTTTAAAAATTTTAAAATGTTACTTAAATTTGCGCTTGCATTTTGAGTACCTGAAACTGCTCTTATGCAGTCTTCGAGATTGGAAAATATATCTAACAATAAATTTTTTATATTCTGAATTTCTTTTCTTGGCATCATTGGTTCTGAGTGCAAAATAACGTAAAATTAAAAGCTTGGTTTTTTAAATTAGCAATCTTTGAAATTAATTTAGATTCAGTGACGGATGCACGATTTAATGTAGCACCTTCATCATCAATGGACATATTATGAACGTCACCAGGACTTGAGCTAATTGAAGGTTGAACATTTTTAGCACTTTGATTTGAATAAGTATTAAGATGCTTACGATTAATGTGAGCCTTTAATGATTTGAAACACGAAAATTTTTGAGAACAATCATTTTGTTTGCACTGTATTGTACTTGTGGAATTAAGAAAGTGATCAATTTGATAATGTTGTATTAAGTCACTTAAAAATAATAATTCTTTATTACATATGAAACAAGTAAACATTTTGTATTTTATTATTGAGAATTCAAAAAATTAATTAAAGAGCAAATGCTTGATAATTTGTAATCATTGTCAGGTTTAATTTCGTAAAAATATTCTTGTATAAAAAGCCATGGACCTTGACACCCTTTTGGATATTCCAAAGATAGCGTATGTATTATTTTAAGCAAGTATCCAAACATTTCAAAAACGATTCAAATTTTAAAAGTGTTTTATCAAAATAGACGTAACATTTTTCAAGATTATATATACTAGGGGTCTGCATATGTGTGGTTAAACGACACATCAATTCACATATCAGACTAGCCAATAGTGTGCTGTAAGTGATTTGAGAATCATACACAACTTATTGTGTGTGAGAAATACATATGTGTGAAAAGCGTTCAATTATTTATGTGAGTGTTGTGAGAAAAATATTTGATACAGCTATAAAGAAAAAATATGCTCATTTCTACAAGTAAATACTCTTGTACAGCGATGTACATATTGTGTTTTAGCAACACAATATCGAGCCCTAACCGCCAAAAAAAACTTAAGCGACAAAAGCTGAATTTTTCAGGACAAGGTTTTTTTTTAGTTTTCTCAGTACTCAGTGCAGGTATTGGCATGAAACTTTCAAATTATGCTTTTCTTTGAGTAATTAACTAATCTTAGTCGTTACATTCATCATTTTTAAATAAGAAGTAGCATTTTGTGACTTAAGTTTTTTGCGCTGTCATTGTAAAATGCTAAAGTGATGTATTTGTGTCGGTTAAGTTTTATTTTTTAAATTTATTTTCAAAATGTGGACAACTTAAAAGAAAGGAAATTCACATAGTACAACATAACGTTTAATGTAATAAAAAAAATTAAATTCATGGTAATATAAGGTTTATTCTTTAGTGTCTTCTTCATCTGTTTCTGGTAATGTATCTTTAATATTATTTCCGTGTTTTAGGCTTAAATATTCATTGTGGAATTTTTTATTTATTGCATTTTTATCACAAAGCTTTTTTAAATCATTGTATTTAGCAGATGAAATTTTTAAGAAATCGTTATATGCAGGAATTGGTCCATTTTTTGTTATGGGCAAATTTCGTTTTGAGCGTGATATTGTACTGAGATCGATTTTTGTTGTTTCGGAATTTTGAAAATAACCATACTTAAGTATGATAATGGAACTGTCTTTTTCAAATATGGCAGAGCGTAGAGTTTTAAATGAAATTTTTATTGAACTAGGAAACAGTACATGTGAAAAAGCTTTCCAGTCTTTAAAATCTCCATTATTCATTAAAACACATTCACAACCAGCTGGTCTAGTTCTTGCATTGGAAATCACAGTATACCATTCACTTGGAGCCCAAACACTTCTGTCACGGATAAACGACTCTATAGTGCTGTGAATGGAGTCCACAGGCATCATTGTATGTCCAGGTAATAAATATGTAATTTTTATTTTCTTTATAAAAACAGCAGTTTCAAGAAAAAATTTCAAAGCTGAAAGCACTGCTCTATTTCGGTTTTGACCCGCACAGCTGTCGCAGTAAAGGCTTATTGAAGAACAGGTTCCTCTCTGGTCAACACGTGTCAAATATTGGAACAATACTGTGGCAATTTCATTGCATCCTCTTTTTCCGTCAGTCTCTCCCCACAAAAAGCAATAACCATTTCTTGTACCATTTTCATAAAAACTTTCGTTATAGTATGCGTATTTTCTTGAGTAAAATAATGTAACACTTTTTGAATGGGGCGTGTTTAAAACTTTTTGTAGATCGAAGCTAGCGCATAAAAACGATGAATTTGTTTTGCTTTGTGCCTGTTCCTCCAAAAATATTTCTTTACACTCCTCCTTGTCCTTTATATGATTTTTATATTTTTCGGACTGCTCCATAGTTTTTTTTTCTTCCTCTTCCAAGTTTTTGTAGCTTTCACATGTAACGCATTTGTCCTTTTTAGGCAAGTGGAAACCAATATTGAAGTTATTTTTAAAAACTGAACGAAAAACTCTTAGGGACAACTGAGACGATTCCTTATGAATACTTATTAAATGTTGTGTAAAGGCCTTATATAAACCAGAAATGTTTCGAAATTCACTTGAAATATACAGCTTATTACTTTTATTTCGGCAATAATGCGACGGAACTGCGGGCAAATTTTCAATAAATGATTTCAATATCAGTATTTTTGATTCATCAGTTTTATTGTGTGGCTTTGCTTTCGTTTTAATATCACCAACAGCACTCATTATGTTTTTTCTATTTCTGACGTTTCGTAGCATTTGTTGGGATATATTTAGTGTTTTAAGTAAAAATTGTTGACAAACTTGAATATGTTTGAAGTTGTAGTTCATGTGGTACTCATAAGTAAATTGTCTTTTTGCACTTTCTGATCTTTTTCTGGCAACAGATTTACATTTAATACATGAGCGCAACCATTCTTTTTGTCTATTGCTGTTGCCCATGCCCCCGAAAATGCTCGTTTAATAACTCCCTGTCCTTTTCAGTGAAATTGGAGCTGCAGTTTCTTCCACAATTGTTATGGATACAGGGATTCGGCTTAACTGTAGTATTTCGCTGTTTCTTTTTTTTCAATCGATTAGGAACCGCTTTAGGAGCTTTGTATCCTCTCTTTCCTACACACATTTCTTCGTCAATGTCTAGCTCGGAGTCGCTGCTGCTATACGGAACAAGAACAATTTTCGTTGGCAACTTAAAAAAAAATGGTTACACTTAAATCACATTTAGGAAAAAGAAGCCAAAAATGATTTGCATTTTTTATATTATTGTACACATCACTAACATGTGTATTGCAAAACTCGATGAAATTTCTATAATCAACAAAAACATAGTTACCTTTCTTTCACCAGATGCCATTTTAATAAATATTATCAAGCAATTAACACAAAAATGTAAACTTTTCCAAAGCCGCACAAAAAATGTAAGACTGAAAATTAAACTTAAACGACACCACGCAGTCAGGAAATTTGTAAACAAAATGTGAATGTCGGTTGAGTTATTTTTGTTTTGACTTTATGTTAGTAACGGCACATCTGTCAGCTGTGAAATTTATACAGGGGTTGGGAATTATGTTTCTTAATCGACTTTCATCAAAAAGTCAAAATCGAAAAAATGTCGCTTGAGTTTTTTTTGCGGTTAGGGCTCGATATGTGTTTTGTATTTTCGAAATTTTTTTTATTGTATTGAAAGCAAAATATTAGCAAAATGATATTGCATTAAAAAGTGATACCAACTTTTTAGAAGCAAAAAGTGGTTGTTTAAAATATATGTTTTAACAAATGAAATTTTTGTTAATTTTTTTTTAGTTTTTGTTTTAATTAGGTCACTTATTTCAGTTTGTGCACTTATTTCAGTTTCTAATTCATGCTTTGGAATATTATCATGCAAAAACATAATTTCATTTACAGTGTCATCATTTGATGCAATACGGCATCTTTTTTCTGTAATTAAATTACGTGCTGCCGAAAAAACCCTTTCAGAAGCTGCACTGATTGCAGGCGTACCTAATATTTTGCAGCTTAGTTTATATAGCAATGGAAATTGTTGTTTGTTAGCTTCCCACCATTGCAGAATGTTGAAGTCGTCATAAAAATTTATGGTTAAAGCTTCGTATTTAAACATTTATGTTTCCACAACATCCATACTGTTGTTTAATTGCGCTTGTGGCAAAAAATCGGAAATTAGCTCTTATGTTTTCATTAGATACTTCTGACAAGCCCCCGCTTTGAGTTTGAGATTCAACATCTTCTTCCAAAAACTTTCTCATTGTGCGTTTACACTCATTTCTGATTTCTGTCTGCTCGTCTTCGCTAAATTGAACCAACTTATTCAAAGGTGGGAAGAGAAATAGCCCAATTCTATGAAATATTGTTAAGTTGTTTAATACGACATTTTCCAAATAATACAACAATTTTTCCTTAAAACGTTTTGTAATTCCTATATCTGAATTTTCAACGGCACATTTTTTTTTTAAACGGTAAATGTAAATGTAGACGAGATGCATGGTTGGGTAATTTTCACCTTCGAGTTTTTTAAAAGTGTCTTCAAATGTGTTTAATACTTTAACAAGGGCAGCAATATTATTAAGCTTATATTATTAATTCTGTTTAATTCATTTTTTTGTTGTAGAAGTTGAATAATGTCTGACCAATTTTCCTCAATTGAAAGAAATAAATTGTAAATAGAATTCCAACGAGTTGGTGAAAAACTTTTTAATGTGCTGGAAAGTTTTGCATTGAGGCCAGAAATTTTAAAATATTTCACAAGTTTTGAACATAGCCGTGAAAGTTCTGCAACCTCACTCACGTCTTCAATTGATTTTTGCACTGTATTGTGCAGTAGGTGGTCTACGCAATATATATGGTTATGATTTCTAAAAGCTGCCACCATATTTGAACCGCGATCTGTAACAATAATGGCACAGTCATCGAGATCCAAGTCGAATTCATTTAATAATTTGATTACTTTAAGTCTTACATTCTCATCTGAAAAATAACAAAATATTATGGACGTATTTGTTTTGTAGACCAAATGAGTTTTGAGTATTTTAAAATTTTTGAAAGAGTTGAAAATATTATTTTTTAAACCTTGTTATAAACTTGAAAAAAAGAAGTTCGTTTTGTTAAAAAAATGATAAATAATAACCTCTTTCAAAAAAATTTTAATACACATGACTTGTTTTGTTAGCGCCGCTGAAAGCCAAACCGCCTTAATTCATTAAAATAAAAACCAGGACAATGTATTGAAAAATAATCAAGAAATTTATCCGTTTCACAATAACTGAATTTGAATTAAATTACGTTTTCGCGCCGTGCTCTCCAATTCAACAAACAGACTGATATATACCCTCATCATATAAGGTGGGCAGTTTTTTTTTTAAATTAAACATTTTTAAAGTCTAATATAAAAGGATACTAAAAATAATTTTTAATTAATTTTTATTATTTTAAGCGATTTGATTTCAGAGCGATTTATTTAGCAAATTGAAATAATTACATGTACATTTTTCGCCTTCCATAGACCTCATTCCTAAGAGTCGACTTATTAACTTTGCATCTTTTATATAGTGGACAGTTAAAGATATGTATGTTTTTCTTAAAAAGTTATCAGTCCAGAGATCAGACGTTAGGCCAAATCCTATACTTTTAATTGGTGTTATTTCAGTTTTAATTTTTTCGAAGTAACTTTTGTACACTTTGCTTATATTCCGTGAAATAGTTGTTGGATGTGGAAAAAGGCTCTTTAAATCAACATTAGGTGCATATTGCGCTCCTACTGAAATAAGATGTTGTCCGACTTTTTCGAACCCGGAATCTTCTACAATTTTAAAGGGTCTACAATTTTCAATACTCCATTCCGTTAAAGTTTGTATAGTTTTCTTCTTAGTTGAAGCGTCTACTTCTATTTTTGAAATTTCCTTATCGGTATTGAATTCAATATAACATTTGTGCCGTACTAAATTTGAAGTTGCAGAGCTGCTGAATTTATAAACATTCTTACAAATCCGACATGCAACCACATTTGGTATTTCTTCGCCGAATGCATTATCTATTTTACCAAATACATTCCAAACCTTGCTTCTGCCTCTTTTGTTGTTGATTTTAAATTCATTACTTTTAATTTTTGATTTGATTGTTGGGTTTGACAAAAAGCTATTTGCATCGGCACTTGCTACCTCTGCTACAGAATCGTCCGCTGACATCTATTTATATATATAAAGTGTTTTTGTAATAAAGAAGGCAAATTAACACAAAAACACTCACTTATGGATAATTAAATAAGTAAAGGAGGAAAAAAACTAAGGTACACTCAAAATAGTTTGTAGTTTAAATAAATTAAATTATTTAAAACGCGATCTTTTAACTTTTTATTTATCTCAAAAAACTTATTTTTAAACGTTAATAGATTCACTTAGTTTCGAATCGTAGCTTTAATCATTTTTTTTTTTTTTTTAGAAAAATCTGTTTTAAACAAAACGTTTTAAATAAATATATAAACTGTAATCGAAAATTCATATTACTATGTAATTTTAATTTAATCATTTAAAAATAAATTACGAATTACAAAAGTACAGTCAGTTACTATAATAATATTTTGAGTGTATTTTCTTTTTTTTTTTGCCTTGAGCACATGCGTGTGCGAAATTCCGATTTTAACAAAACAAGAAAGACAATAAACACACGAATGATTAGTGTGATTTTTAACTTTACTCTGGTTTTTTTATTGTAAGATGTATGAATTTGAGTTTGTCAAAGAATGAAGCATAATTGGGTCACACACACAATGAGTGTTAGTGTATGTGGCTAACTTTTACATGAACGGTGTTGTGTTGATCTCTCATTTAAAATGATTGAGTGTGTATGACTAGCTCTCATTTTTTTACACATTTGATATGCATTTCAAAAACACACACAACAATCATTTGGCTACCAAATATATTTGAGCAGACCTCTAATATATACTGTGGCCTACAAATATTATAAAAGGTTGTACAGTCAAGCTTCTATTGTAATACTTTTCTCTTAGTTCTGATACTACCTTTTCATAATCGTTTATTGAAATAAGATGAACTATGAAGCTCTCGATAGCATCTGCTATAGAAATTTTCTTCAAACTTTTTTCTGCTTTATCTGAAAAACGTGCCGTTGGTAAAACTACTGCATTTAGTAGAATAGTATGAATATAATCTAAAGAACCTGGTAAAAAAAAGGTGAATTAAAATGTGAAAAAATACGAAGAGATAATATATTACTTACTTTGGTCAGTTGTACCTTTTGAGTCTATTAGAACTTCTTTAGATTTTTTTGTCTTTTATGTGTAGATTATAATAATTGCCAATATTTTGCATGAACGCACCCCATTTACCGAAAAGAAGATGGTTTTTATTTGGATACAGCAGTTCGAAATCTATATTAATCTATTAAAATATAGAAAATATGTTAAAAATAATTACTTTCCTTAATTTAGAACAGCTTACGAATTCAAAAGATCTGCCATTTGAATAAAGTGGCGAATTGCTAAGGAATTCATAATTACTTTTAGAAGTCTTCAATTCCTTTTGTCTTAATAAAAAAGTCCTTTGCCATTTATCTTTAACTTTGTCCCAGTTAGAAAACTCCCTTGAAAGAGAAGCTTTTAAGGCTAGTACAACTGATTCATCGAGTTCAGAACAAGTGTTTTGGGGAATCGAATCTAAAGCTTCAAAGTTGTCTTTAAATTTAACTGTCGAACGTGCACGCTTTGCTCTTTGGTTAACGTATTTGTCCCAAAGTTTACCACCAGCATTTGATTTTCTACTTCGTCGTATAAAGTAGTATTCCTGAAAAATAAAAATATTTGAATTAGTTTCTGTATTAGATGAGAAAAAAGAAACACGTACTCTTATTTCAGAAGAAAAGTTTTCTATTGTTTCGTCTACTATTGTTGGCAAGTCTTTTGGCAATAGTTTTACATCGTGATAGAAAACATCTTCTAAAATTATATTGATTAAATCTCCGCGAAACGAATCGGTTAAACGACAATTTTTTTCATAAAAACTTGTGATGGATTTTCCTTTCAGGCTTTCTTCTAAAATTATTTTAAGTCTCTAAGCGCAAGAATAAATAACAATTAATAGTTACAAAAAGCAAATGCAATATTTCAAAGTTTACCTTAGATAGCCTTGAACCCTCAACTGGTGTTGAAACGGATGAAGTCGGTGTTGATAATGTGCCAATATTTGACTGATTTTGTAGCCAAGAGACTACTTTATTGGCAATCGTTTCAGACAAGGTATCGTCGTCAATATCATACTAAAACAAAGAGATAGAAAAATTTGGTAAGAATCAAATAAATATATCATTCAAAATTTGTTGTCTTTACCTCACTTTTTCTCCAACTAAATAATTTTTCGCGAAAACAAGCACGAAGGCCTATAGGTGGTATAGCTTCCTTTACTTCAAGCTTTCAAATGTGATTTCAGCTCCTAAATGATTTATTTTTTGTTAGAAAATTAGAAAAAAACGCGTTTAAAACGCCTTGCCGAATTTTCAAATCCCTCCACAATACTAATGTGACAAAAAACTTAAAACAAAAAACAGTTTTGGGTTTTTTTTAAATTCAACATGAATTCATTTAAAAACAACATTTTTTCATGTTCTTTTTACATGCGGCAAGTTTATTTCAATCTCATTTCAGTTGATATTAACATTTAACAAGGTTGATTTGACACCATTATCATGTTGATTTTATAGGAGCAAAAGTTATTTAATATTTTAAATGGACGAATGTTGTTTCAACACGTTGCAATGTTAATTTAAATGTTTTTGTAATGTTAATTTTACAATGATCAATATTGTTTTTACTAGGTGAAGTGTTAATTTTACATGAAAACATGTAATTTTTACTATAAAAATACAATTTTATAAATTCTACATTGATCAGTGTTATTTTTACTCTGAAAAAGGTTAAATTTAATGTAA
>JAEKOY010000277.1:0-28878 GCA_021234595.1 Delia radicum
TATGAATGAATGTTGTGTAAAAAAAATTTTTTTTTCATATATATATAATATCATATATCATATTTATATTTCAGCAAAAAAAAACATTTAATATCCCACATGAATTGGAGGTGGAAGTTCTATCCAAAGATTTTAGGATAAAGCCCGGAATTATTTAGTTGTTTATTAAACAAATACATTGCATCAATTGATTTTGTTTGGACATTAAATTGGGTAAGTTTTTTTATCAATAATTTTTGCGAGAAAAGTGGAACAAAATAACTTAAGCTGCGCTTACACTGCTTCGAAATAATAGGATTATGGTATTCTCCAAAACGACATAAACTAACATACATAACATAAATTAACCCATTGGAACCCAATATTTGAGTTTTGACTGCTTTTTTGTAGAAAAAACTGCCTTAATTCAAAAATTTTATATAAGTGCATAAAAGGTATATACAAATACAATACAGGCTTTAATTAAAAGTATAATATCTCACCATATCCCTTGAAATAAAAAAATATATTAAAGGTTAAAGTTGGACTATGTATATATTTTGCTGTTTTTAGTTGCACAAGAGATATGGTGTCATATTATATCTTTAATAAGAGCTTGTGAAATTAGCTATAAATTTTTACACTCTTGTTATAGACTCATATATTTAATAAGGGAGATTTTTCTTCAAAAACTACTGTAGTGTAAACTTCGTTTTTTTTCTTTTTTTCTTTATTTTACAATCTTGTTCTAGAACCTTCTTGTTTGTTCGTTTTTTCGCTAGTGATCCTAAATTCAAAGATATACTATAATCGATAACTTACAAATATACAATAAATATCACAGAGTTGCAATATCCTAAAATAAACCTTTACATTCGGCTAACCTGACAATAGATCGACCACGATCTAGTGTGCCCTCGTTACAAACAAAAAGCCACCGTCTTGTCCCTAACTTGCATCCCACCGTTTTAACCTAGCAGCTTCCAATATGCCCCATAAGGCAACTGAGTCAACTGACAGTTTTCCACGTCAGTTACCTCGTAACGGTCATTCGACAAAACGCGCTTTACTACATATGGGCCTCTATATTTAGGAATGAATTTCTGCTAGTACAGGAGTAAAAATCGACGTTTCGTTATGGCACAAAATCACCAACATTATAATGAGAGGCGCCCGACTTTGACGTGCAAATATTTCGTCATTTCGAGCCTGGGATTGGCGAATGTTTCGATCCGCTTCCGTTCTCAAAGAATTTAAATCAACCCTATCTACTACCAACCCATCATCAAGGAATTCAGCAAGTTCGTCAACAATGGGACCACGCTGAGAGACTCCAAAAAGAAGCTTACTAGGTGTTGCCTAGTACTACTATGGACGGAATTATTCAACGCGAACTCCACACGATTCAAAAGTTTATGCCACCCTGACTGGCTCTCAGGTTCAGTTAGTTTACCAAGAATAGGGGTCAAAACTCGATTTACCCTCTCTACCGTCCGTTAGCCTGGGGAGAAGCCGTGGCTACCTTAATATGTTGAATATTATGGTCCTGCAAAAAAGATGCGAATTCCAAGGAGGTAAAAACATGATCCACGATCCGATATAATTCTACGAGGGCGACTATGCATCAAAATATTTTTTTAATGACTCATTTACCTCGCGCGTACTAGTTGTGTTAACAGCATAAATTTCACAAACTTTGTAAATGCATCCACGACAACTAAAAGATGCCTTCTCTTCGAGTTTACGTTAGGCAGTGGTCCATAATGGTCAATATGAATAGTATCGAAGGGAACGGGAGCCTTTGAATGCTATGCAAATTTCTGTTATTAACATACTTCGGAACTGAATACAAAATACAAGAAAGGCAGTTTCTTATGAATAAATCTATCCTACTTCTCATTGACGGAAACCAGTAGAGCATTTCATATCCTCATAACATTTTTCGGTAGCCAAGTGACCAAGTTTTCATGACACCTACGAATTAATTGTTCCTCTAATATCTTGGTACATAAAAGCATGTATCACCACTCGATGTTCTTCTATTAAACCAGCCGTTTATTAATTCAAATTTCTCAAAGGTCCAATCTCAAGCTTGATCTTAGCGAACATATATCAGGATCTCTCATTTCAACCTGAAGTAAAAAGATCAATATCACTAGGAGTTGCTCCTACCAAGGCAACTATTGACGAATTCTCCGATAAATTAAGAGAATCCAAAGCGACTTGCTGCTTCACGGATCAGCAATAATACTTTCCGTGCGTTCCAAGGTTTGACGACTAAGGGCGTCAACATGTCCCATAGAAGATCCAACACGGTGTACAATAAGTATAATTATAATTCTCAAGCTCAAGAGCCCATCGAGCTATGCGGGGGTAATAGATTTCCTTACCAATGTCTGTGCCAAAGAATTACAGTCCGTTACGATTTTGAAAGGCCTGTGCTCAAGGTATACACGGAAACGTCGTAAAGCATAAATTATCGCTAGAGTCTCAAGTTCAAAACTGTGGTAACGAGATTCCGCCCCAGTACTACGACGAGAATAAAATGATATAGGATGGAGTTTTCCATCATCCTGTTTCTGAAGTAAAATAGCACCAAATCCGTGGGAGCTTGCGTCCGTATGAAGCTCAGTCTCACGTTCCCGGTTATATATAGCCAGCACTGGTGCTCTAGACAACATTTCCCTTAAATCATAAAATGCCTTTTCAGCCTCCGGTGACATTACAAATGGTGTGTTCTTTCTCAACAGGTCCGTCAATGGAGCAGCTATTCGAGAAAATGAAGGAAAAATTCCGAAAATAAGAAAAAAGACCTAAGCATGAATGGACCTCACGCAAGCTTGAGGGAAGGGATAGTACGTATCGCATCAATATGAAAATCATTTGGCCTAATACCATGAGAATCCGCCCTATAACCTAAATAATCAATTTCGGATTGCAAAAATTTGCACTTCGACAACTTTATTTCGAGTTTATACTCCACCAAAAGATCAAAAAGTTCAGCTAAAATTTCAAACTGCTCACCCACCGTACCCGTTGCAATGAGAATATCATCCATATAAACTATAATCTTGCCAGAACGAATCATATTGCCAAGAATCTGAGTTATAAATCTTTGAAAAACGGACGGACCATTTTTCAACCCGAAAGGCATTTTAACGTACTCATACTGACCATGTGGTGTAACAAATGAGGTATACTTTATGGAATCCTCGGCCATCTCAACCTGATGAAATCCGTTCTTTAAATCCACAAGAGAAAAGCAAGTCTTTCCTTCTAAATACTCTAAACAATCCTCTATCAGAGGTAATGGAAAATTGTCCCTATATGTCATTTTATTAAGCGCCCTGTAGTCAACACACATTCTGATTTCACCAGACTTCTTAGGAACCAAAACTATGGGAGAAGCAAACGGAGAATTACTAGGACGTATAGTACCACTAGCTAACAAATCTTCTATTATCTTAGCAACACAATCACGTTCATGATAAGAAAGACGCCTAGGGCAATAACTAAATGGTTTATCATCAGTCAATTTAATATTCATGGTATATTAATAGGAGTTCCAACAGGCCTGGCCGAATTAGAATATCGATCCGAAGAAGATCTAAACATTTTCGAGCATTCTCAGGTCCAAAACTATAACCAATATCACAATCAACATCTCGAGAACGGTACCAACAAGATTACATCACTAAGCCACTCAATAAAACAATCTCCAGCCGCGGCCACAAAACTTCTAGGTAAACCGGCAGATACATTACATGAATTCACATAAGGTGACTCTTTATAGTAACTACTTATATTGAAAAATAAGGATGCACACCAAGATTCATAAACTGTATTAACATAATTTTATTTAATTCATTTTCAATATTTTCTCCGTTAAAGGGAACTGGTTTAGATATACTACATATTAATTTAATATGAAGGAGGCGAAGGGCATCTCTTCCAAGTAACATAGGAGTTGGCATTAATGAGTCGGGAATTATAAAAATTTTAATCACACGGGTTTTCACACGGAATTTAATAAGGCAGTCTACGTGCCATAACAAGGTATATTAACTCCTCCTAATCCACGATACGAACTTAATTTAAGATCTCCGACAAACAAATTATTGGTACTACGGACATCTTCACAAAAAAGGGGCTACCAGTATCAAGTAAACAAAAATATTTTTAACTTTAGTGCATCGTTTATTTTTCAACATAATGCAACACTTACCGGCTCTATCACCGAAATTTCCTCATCATCATTCTCCATTTTAAGTAAATCATCTCCCATCGGACCCTCTACGACAGCAACATTTCGCTTAGGGCAATCACGGTATTTATGTCCCACCTCCCAGCAACGGAAGCAAGCCCCTTCAGGGCGTTTCGGAAATTTACAGGTGTCACTACGGTGTCCTTTACGGCGACAGTTAAAACAACGGGTTTCAGAGTTTTCAAGGCCCGTTTTATTCGGTGGCAAAACATTAGGTTTTGAACTCATTTGAACAACTTTATTGATTTTATTTCACCATCATTTCGGATTTTTTCATAAATACCAATAGGCGACGCAGTTCCACTAAGTTATTAGCATAATACAGGTTAGCAGCATTTCCACTATTATCATTAAGACCCTTAACGATATATCTTACAATATCTCTTTCCTCCAAATCACTTTGATTAGCAATATCACGCATAACTATAAAATATTGAAGAGGAGTCTCATTTTTCAGAATGACACGGCGCTCAAGCTGCTTGCAAATATCATTACGCGAGAGTTGTCGATCAAATATTCGATAATTTGATTACGGAAGTCTTTCCAAGTCATTAACTTATTATCACAAAATAAGTTTTAGCAGATCCACTCAACAGGCGCTTTGCAAAAAACCAGCGAGATTCATCATCCAATTGAAATGTTTCAGCCGCTTCTTCAAAATCAGCTACCCAACGTCGTACATTTACGTGATCGTCACCAGAAAATTTGTTAACCAATATTTCAAACTCAGCTACACGGGACAATCGATCATTATAACGATGAGGTTTTATAATTGCCTTTCCATCTTGAGCAAAATCAGTTTTATTTTTAGTTAAATCAGCTACGGATGCAGTACGGGATTTATTTACTACCGATTCAGCACGGACTCTGCCTCTTCTACAGCACATTTTGCATTTGCAAGAGTACGTTTTATTTCATAAAGTTCCTGTAATTTCTTCAACCGAAGTATTTCATTATCAATTTCATCAACTGTAAGTTCTTTGGTTTCTTGCAGTTTTCATCTTCATCATATTTTTCATTGCTGAAGCTCCATCGACTTCGTTATCAACGGAAACCTTTCTTAAGGCAGCCCGAAGTTGATTGATAGAAGCATCTTCTTCCATGGAAACGCCATTTCCTTCAAGGCACATACTAACTCGTCCTTTGATAATTTCAATATTTTCTGATAACCATGTTATTTTATTTATTGGATTACCCCACACCTGAATTGTTAAACTTCGTTTTTTTTCTTTTTCTTTATTACAATCTTGTTCTAGAACCTTCTTGTTTGTCGTTTTTTCGCTAGTGATCCTAAATTCAAAGATATTACTATAATCGATAACTACAAATATACAATAAATATCACAGAGTTGCATATCCTAAAATTAAACCTTTACAGTAGTAACAAATCTAAAACTGGTGTGTAACGGGTTAATTTATGTGGACGTTTGTGTACCCCTTATAGAGATAATTCAAAGACCTCTAATATGATATATATGTTGTCGTGATCGGAAATGTACTTGTTGGTAAAATTAAAAATAAACTTTTGCACCTTTATTGCAATGCCAGCAGCAAGGCAGCGTCGGCAACAAAAATCTTTTTTATTTGAAATCAGCTCTAAAAATACTATTTATCTAACGCAAGAGATTTAAAATTGTATTCTATAAAGCCCTATTTTTATGTGACTGATTTTAACGATATCACTTAAGTTGCGTTTACATTTGATCCAAAATGTTGTTTAAACTAGACTTCGAATTAGTTTGTTGATTCGTTTATATTAAAAATAATCTAGTAAAAAGCTGCTTAACTCAATATGTTTGCACTAAAATTAAGCAGTTAATATACTTTCCACTAGATTAACTTTTCAGTCCAAACTCAGTATAAACTATAATTTCATACATTACCATATGATTGAAATCTAGTTTAAACTGGATTTCGATCTAATGTAAATGGAACTTAAAACTGTCAAATATTTTCATTTTAGAGTTGCTAACTTTTTGAAAAATTTCAAAATGTTACCCAATTTGTTAGGAATTCTTAAAATTCAGTATTGGCAACCCTTAAAAACTGAATAAAAATGTAAACAAAGAACAAAACAAAGAAGCAAAAATTAATTCATATTTTATTTTATTGTGTCAGTAATCAAATTGTGTTGTGAGCTCAAAAATGTTTATTTAAAAAAATCAAAGTTTTTCGATAAAATTATTTGTCTATTTTTTAGGTAACACCTGTAGTACTTCAACTGCGTATGCCTTCGATTTAGAAGAAGAATTTTCAAATGTAAGTGATTCGCCGCAAAATCCGATTGATATATCAGAAACATCTTTGAAAGAAAACTCATCAGCACCTAAATCAAGTTATAACATGTGTTGATAACATATCATATCAGCCTGACATACAACAATCACCTCTAAAAGAAATTACAGCTCCAATTTATCAAACGTTCACTGGTAGAAGAATCCCCATTTATACTCAGGGAAACAACTTTTTTGTTCCAGCGGACTTTTTAGAAGAACTTCCTTCCACACAAGTAAGTATAGTATAAAAGTAAAGTGTAATTAAATTTTTTTTTTACAAAAATATAAATTTTTCTAGGATATCAAGCAAATATGCGAAGTTAAGGATATTCTAAAAGTTCCAGCGTTAGAAAACAAACACCGAACATGTATTGCAAAGGCTCTGATAACACTTATACTTCAACACAATCCAAACAGAAAGTATATTTGTTTTATTATTGAAAGTCTCAATAATAACTATTTTCTGTTCTATTTCAGCTTATTAGAGATGATTTTTTGCAGCTGGCGCAATCCATCATAGATATTTTTCCATCTGAAGTGAAAGAAACATATTATGTGCCTTTTCAACAAGGACATCTAGCTAAAGGAAAATTATTCGACGCATATAATAATAAAAGAGCGCAGTTAAGCTCTGCAGGCATAATACGTAGACAAGTCAGAACCAAATCGAGAAAGAAAACACAGTAAGTTAATAGGAGTTTATGATAACGGAATTGAAATAAAAAAACTATTGTATTGATCTTTCAAAGCTGCTAAAATACGAAAAATTTTTGATACTGAAAGCACTGATAATATAAATGCTAATGATTTCGAAATATTGCTGTCGGAAAATTGTGCCGATTGGGATTTAGTGTTGACAAATTGGAGAAAGACACATTCTTTCAGACAGAATGAACTGAAGGATGAAGATTTTAAAACATCTGACTATTTTGCAAAATACAAGATTTTATCAAACGAGAGGATTACGAACTGGTAAGAAATGATTTCTTTCCTGTTAAATTTGTTTTTAAATATTTGTTTTTATATTTAATTATCAGTTTAATATAGATGTTAAAATTTTATATCCTATGTCGAAAAGTATTTACGAGTGGAAATTATACTACCATACAATTATCGTTAAGGCTGAGAAAGTAAAAGACCTTTGGTTAAAGAAATATTAACATACATCAAAAATACGGTGGATGAAGGTGAGTAGAAAATCCAAAATTTTTATTAAGTCTTTAGTTTACCTGATTCCATTATGATACAATGTTTTTGTTATTAATTGAAAGTTATAAATTCAGATACTAAAATCATTAAAAAAATATTGGCATATAAAAATTGGTATGTAACAAAAATCACAAAAACTTTAATTGTCTTTTTTCTGCCCGTTTAAATAAATTATAAATTATTTTATAGTTCGTGCTCTTTATAGAATATAGTGGGCACAATCAAAGATCTTAAAATGTATACATAAGTTTTTGGTATTCAAAAAGATTTAAGAATCAATTTTTTTAGATCAATTTACACTACAAAAAAAAACTAGTTATTTTTCAAAAATTGTGTATTGAAAAAAGTAAATTTAAAAAAAACACACACCTAATTTGAAAAAACAAAAAAATCGCCAACATTAAAAAAAAATTAAATTTAAAAGAAACGCTAAAAACAATTTCGAAATTTAAAAAATCGCAGTAAAAATGACAGCAATGACAAATGTTTTCGAGATATGGACGTCTGTAATTTATTCATGAGATTTTTTTTTAAATTTTGGTGTTTTTTTAAATTATTGTTCAACATAAACGTTTTTTAATTTGTGGCGATTTTTCATTCATATTCACAATGATTAAAAACTTAATAAATTTTGTTTACTATTTTTCAGACTCCAACATTGCTCTGTCATTAATGCTAGTGCCCTATCTTTTACCGAATAGCAAAAAAAAGAATAAATCAGAAATACAAGAATCTTTTTATATTTTATTGCAAGGTATCTTAAAAATTGTCTTTTTTCGAATTAAATTTTTAAATAATTGTTTTTTTTCTTAGAACATCCTTCAAGCGGACAATGAAATAAGAGCTCGCGTTAAACGATTACAAATTGAGAGTCAACCTAAAATTTATTTTGTTGGTGACTCAAAAAAAACTATTAGTGTTGCATATGTTGAAATTTGCGGCAAAAGACTAAAATTTGATAATCCAATGAAAGCTATAGAAGTATGCTTTAATTGTTTTATAGGAATGAACATAAAATATCCAAAATACAGTTCACATGTTTGGCTTTTTATACAGAAGCTGATTTTCGAAATAAATACACCGTGGGATACTCAAGTACCATCTATTACTACTCTTATTAACGACTTGCGTGGAACGTAAAAAATAATGTGTCATAAGTATACCTTTTTTTAATTAAAATATGTCGATCTCTTATTTCAAAAATTACGATAGAATCGTACTACTTTATTATTTTTTTATACTATTTTAAAGTTACGAAACTGAACGTGGAAATAGTAGCTTTTGTTTTAAAATTTATTTATTTATTTATTCAAATTTTTTTATATGTATATATTACTTTTGCTGTGCATGGAATAGCTTTCTTAATACTTTCACGTTTTTAAAATAAGTTTTTATATTTTCAATAACAATGAATTCAATAAATTGCTTTAGTTGCAATAAATTATTAACGGATGTTAATGAACTAATTAGACATATACGAAATTATCACCCAAAAATTTCATCAATGCCATGTTGTTTTCGTGAATGTAATCGAATGTATAGTCGTCTAGATTCATATAGATATCATTTAATTATGCACAGTAATAATTATGAAAGTGTCAATACATTGACACCATCACTTATTGGCGATAACTTTAATATTTCTGAAATAGTTCATCATACCGAAACAAATGATCATTTCAGCACAAGTAATACATTATCAGCTACTGATATACGTTTAGATCTAATAAAGCAAATTGTAAAGGCTTATTGCAATGAATTAATACCTCGAAATAAGAGTATTGAGATTATTAAAAACGTTGTAAGTTGTTACAAAAAATATTTATTGGTTTTAAAAAGTAAACTTAATGGTTGCAATGTTACATCCGATACTCTTAGTTTTGTTCAAAAATTATGTGATAGTAGTATATAGAGTCGGAATATAAATTCATTCAGGAACTTAAAAAAACCAACTTTTTTGTAGAAGTCAATTTTATTTCATTACATAAAGAAAGTTCAAGAGTTCTAAGTTCAGGCGGACAAACCATTTTGAAAAAAATAGATTTTTCGGTTGCATTGTTACCATTGCGCCAAATGTTTTCAATTCTTTTTCAAAGAACAAATTTTTTAATTGAAATTTTATCTTATCTTAACGTATTAAAGTCTAGAGATAAAGATGTTACTTACAATTTCATCCAAAGCTCGTTTTGGAATAATAAAATATATGACCAGTACTCAAACAGTTCTGATTCAGAAGTTTTATATTTACCACTATTTATTTATTTTGATGAATTTGAGCATGATAATTCCCTAGGCTCGCATGCTGGATTGCAAAAATTAGGTGGTGTTTATATAAAAATACCTTGCATTCCCGAATATTTTCAATCAAAACTTTCACACATATTTGTAGCTATGTTAATATTTGCTGAGGATAGAAAAAAATTCGGAAATGCTACCACATTTAAAGAATTTATAGAGGAACTAAATTATTTGCAAACTTCAGGTATTGAAGTAAACATTCAAATCGACGGCAGAAATATTAACAAAGTAAAAATTATTCCATCATTAATTCTAGGCGACAACCTTGGGTTAAATACAATCCTTGGTTTTTCAGAGAGTTTTTCAAGCAACTTTTATTGTCGTATCTGCAAACAACACCGAAATATAATGCAAGTTGAAACGAATGAAAATGTTACAATGTTAAGAAACATTGGGAACTACAATAGAGATTTGGAAATAAATGATTTAAAGTTACTGGTGTCAAAGAAAGTTCTGTTTGGAACAATATAGTTAATTTCCATGTGACAAACAACCATAGCGTTGATGTCATGCATGACCTATTGGAAGGCGTGTGTCACTATGTATTGATTTTTATTCTGAAACGTTTTATTTTAGATTTGGATTTTTTTTCCATAGAGCAACTAAATTATAGAATGCTTACTTTTAACTATGGACCCATTTATGGAAGAAACAAACCTCCAATTTTAAATATAGATTTTCTAAAAAAAGTATCACTAAACTAAAATTTTCAGCTTCAGAAATGCTAATTTTTGTTAAGTGTTTCGGATTATTAGTTGGTGATTTAGTTACCAGCTGCGAAGAATGGTCTCTATACTTACTTTTAAGACAAATTGTGTATATAACTTGTGAATCTGATTCAATTCAAAAGGGTGTAGCTGAGCATTTACATGAATTGGTTCGTGAACATAACACTTTGTATATCAAACTTACAAAATCAACTTTAAAACCAAAATTTCATAACATGCTACATTATTCTTATATTATGAATAAAATAGGTCCTCTAAAAAGTATCTCTTCAATGAGGTTTGAATCAGTGCACAAAGTTTTAAAAAATATATGTAATAGCTCCAACAATAAAATTAACATTTTAAAAACAATTTTTGTAAAATATCAAATAAAATTACTAGATTTTCTTATAAATTACAACGATATTGTGAAAGAAAAAATTGAAGCAGGACCTTCAAAAATACTACCAAAGACTATATGGAAAATATGGAATTACTTCAGACTTTTCACTACACTCTGTGTCATACCTCCAGTATGAACACATACTTTTTAAACCAGAAATGGTGGTTCACATTGGCGAATATGAAGATGAAATTCCATTATTTGGTCTAATTAAACATATTTGTTTAATTAATAATTTGTATTTTTTGTGCATTCAAAGACTTTTGAACCATGGATTTGATTCACATTATCATGCTTTTCGCATTGAATGTGAAGAAATTTTTTTTCTGTTCATTTAGATTCTTTAGAATCTGATTACATTGGATATATTTGCACAACCAAAGAAAATATAATGTTTTTAAATTAATGTTTAAGACCATTTATATATATAACTTATGAATCTGATTGAAATTATAAATCAAAGAAAAATGTTTATAGAACCAAATAACAAAAGTTCGCCCTTATATTCGCCAATGTGAAAATATATTTTTTTTATTTTAATATGTACCTGGCCCAAAGTTTGCAAATATTTTGAGATGTGCATATAAAGCACGCCCAAAATTATAGCGCACTTACAATCCGAATTTTGCTGTTTTTATACCTCTTTAATGACTCATTGGAAAACTATAATTTAAAAACATTTTTTTATTGGCAATTTAAAAATGCAGATACATCTCGAAATATGTGCAAACTTTTGATCCTGGAACCCTTTTGAACTGAAATAAAATTAATCAATTTACTGTACATTTTGTTTCAAACAATCCAATTTTTATATGTGTCCATGCAAAGCATATTTTAATAACTAAAATTTATTCGTTTATTTCTTATAGATCTCTTATATTCATTATATAAATAAATGTAATATTTAAAATAAAAAAAAAATGTCTTTCCTTTTAATATAGCTTAAGCATTACATGGTTATTAGTTTTGCTAAATATCATCCTGAGGTCATATTATAGCTTATTAGTAATTATAATATGATAATAGGGATCATATTATGATACTTTAGATACCATAATATGGTATGTGGGACCATACCATGATTAGTTCTTCATCATATTATGATTAGCGTAGACCATATTATGATAATTGCAAGATCATAACATGTTTATGAAGAACCATTATATGGTGTTATTAGGGCATTTGTTAACCATAATATGATTTATTAGGAATCATATTATGGTAAAACAATGGCAGTTACGTAATCATAACATGATTACTATAATATGGTTACTACTATGGTTGCCGCAATCATGAACCCAACAATGTATGATGCTCTTCGAATATGGTTGTCCCAACCATGTTTTTCTTTGCGTGCAAGAACTTTTACTTAATACAAGGTGGGCCAACTTCGACTGACTGATTTGAAATGCTTATAACATTTTTTATTTTTACATTTTTTTATTTTAATTTTTTTTAACGAGGTGTTCACGCAAAGTCAGCATTTTTTAAATAATTCAGTACCGAAAAGTTCTAACAGAATCGCCATTTTCTCGCGATATAAGCTGTAGCTTCATCTTGCTGGAACCATATGTCAGTATTATTGTAATTCACACCAAACCGTGCATCTGAGATGGTATTGTAATTGACGCTGATGCACTGCTCTAGGATTTTGGGTACCCTAAATTCGGCAGTTCTGTTTACATATCCATTTAAATGAAAATATACTTCATCGCACATAAAGAAACTCGTTCAAAAAGTTTGTAATTTTGTCTCCCAATTAAAATTGATCAAAATTCAACAATTTTACACGCTCTTGATTGAGTATGACGTCATTATAAAATTTTATTAAATTGTTTATTACCAGCAAAAAAAATAAAATTAAAACTCTTAAAGTAAAGCATTTCAAATCAGTCAGTCAAAGTTGGCCCACCTGTATTTGTACACTAAAATAGCAAAGAACAAATGTAATATGCTGGGAAAGGTCTTATGTCGAAAGACAAAAGGGTTTACAAAAAAAAAATGTGCAATTTTGCTGTGTAAGAAGTTACACAAATGTTAAAATCATAATTTTAGTTCTTTTTTTTTGCAATATAAAAATTAAAATATATTTTACTTGTTAATCCTTATCTTAATTTCATTTGGAAGTCTTCAATTAAGATATAAATTCATATGTTATAAACATAGTATGAAATAAATTAAAATAAAGAAATAGAAATAGAATTTGTTTTTAATGAAAATATAAAAAAACATGAATATGTAGAGATGTATGAGTAAAAATATGTCATAATGAATGGTCATACATAATCATAAATCTACATATTACCTCAATTTTCGTTAATGTTCATGTATGCAACTATACATATATGATATCCATTAGGGTGGTCCTTATTTTTCAACTTGCGATTTTTGGGGCTGCCCCCCTCTTAAAATATTTGTTGGGGTACAAAAATTCACCATGCAAAAAATTAGAGTTCTAGCATAACGGGAAGATGTCCCGCATCGCCCTTGAAAATCGGGCCCTTGGAAAAATGGGCAGAATTAAAAAAAAAAAAATACAAATTTTTTTCTTCAAATTAAAAATATATAAAATAATTTTTGTGTGGGTTTCATCATAATACTCAGATAAAAAATATTACTTTCCCAGAAAATCGCTAATTACCCTTACTTTGTGTCAAAAAATTAATAAATATTTTGGGGGTACCTCAAAGTGACTTTTTTGCATTTTTGAAAATTTTATTCACAAAAAATCAGAAACCTGGTGTTTGCTGTCAAGTATTTTATTAAACACATCTCAAGTATTAAATAAGCCAAGTATTACGGATATCCGTTGGCAAAAATTTTGTTAGAGCATTTTGATTCTAGCGGATTTCAACGTTTTTTTAAATTTGTATAGACTTTTTTTTAACAATATTTTTGTAATATTTCCACAATGTTATTGTGTTGCTATTTTATATAATTGTAAAACTTTATTATAAAGTATAATTTTTTCGTTTTCATAGTTAACCTGTGTTTTAATGGGGTCACAATTGACCCTCGTATTTTAAAGAGTCAAAAATCACAAAGATGACAAAATAAATTTTTGTTTATGTTTCTAATTGTAGTATATTTACATTTTAAAATTAATTAAAATTAATTATTTAGTATAAATTCAGATATTTTTATTCATATTAAAATTGCTTTTTTGTACATATTCAGGAGTATTTTCGAAAAACGTATTTTTATTTAATAGTGTAAATTTTTTTCCCTCAAAATTATTATTATGGAAAGTTTTAAGTTCTAATTTTACTAAATTGACCTACTCGAAGACTAGAAACGATTAACGAAATTTTTTTAGAATAAATATAATTTTTTATTTTATTATAAATTTTGCCACAAAGCTGCATTTTTCTTACGTGAGCATATTTGACCCCAGGTTAACATGGGTTAACTATCAACAGAAAATATAGTATTTTAAAATAAAGTTATTACAATCATATAAAAGAGCATATACAATAATATTGATGAAATATTATTAAAACCTTGTTTTAAAGTAAAAAGTATAAAAATAAAAAAAAAACTTGAAATCCCCGAGAATCAAAATGCCATAAAAAAAAGTTTGCCAACGGATATCCGTAATACTTGGCTTATTTAATACTTGAGATGTGCTTAATGAAATACTTGACAGCAAACACTAGGTTTTTGATTTTTGTTAATTAAACTTTTCAAAAATGCAAAAAAGTCACTTTGAGGTACCCCCAAAATATTTATTAATTTTTTTGACACAAAGTTAGGGTAAGTTAGCGATTTTCTGGGAAAGTAATATTTTTTGTCTGAGTAGTTATGATTAAACCCAACACAAAATTATTTTATATTTTTTAATTTTAAAGAAAAAAAAACTTGTAATTTTTTTTTAAATTATGCCCATTTTTCCAAGGGGCCCGATTTTCAAGGGCGATGCGGGACATCTTCCGTTGTGCTAGAACTCTAATTTTTTGCGTGGCGTATTTGGCACCCTAACAAATATTTTAAGGTGGGGTACAGTCAAAACCTCGTTTTTATTTTTCGCCCATACAACGAAAGACCGCCCTATTATACATACATAGATATACATACATGGAGCAATTCCATATGAAAGCGATCACCTTTTGGACGACCCCTCTCCGATTTTAAAATAAATACTCTCAATCGATTGCCCAGCAAAAAATAATGTACCTACATATTTTTTTTTTGTATAGTGACTGGTTTAGTGTGGTGTGCACCACTGTCATGTGACAAAATTGAAGAATTCTTCATAAGGGACTCATTGAAAGTTGTTTTAAAAAAACTACTAAAGCGATCGCAACGAGTGATAGCTCGTTGTAAGGTATTGAATCAGGCTTAATTGAAAAATAAAATTTTCTAATTTTTCTCAGAAATTTACCTTTTTTCCCATGAAATTAAAATTTTCCCATGAAAATTAAATTTTCCGATTTTCCACAGAAGCTTCTAAATTTCCGGCTAATTTATTTTTTTTGGATTCCTCATAATTTTTGCTTTAAGAATCAGCAATAAAAAAATGGGCCCCGACTCCTTGGTGGACAGGAGAAGAGCATTTAAGAGACCACCTTGTTCTCATTGTTTTTATATTTTTTATAATTGAATTATTTTAATTATTTAACAAGAAAAATTAGGAAAATTTTTTTTTCAATTAAAGCCTGATTCAATACAACTTTCAATGAGGTCCCTTATGAAGAATTCTTCAATTTTGTCACATGTCATATGGAATTGCTCTATAGTGACTGGTTTAGTGGTGGTGTGCCCCACTGTCATGTGACAAAATTGAAGAATTCCAAAAATTTGCCAATTTTGATCGTTTCATATGGAATTGCTCCATGAGCATATGTGCTTATTTTTAAACGGGTTTTATGTAAATTTTATGTTTTTCCGAGATATTTGTATATACATTTACAAGTTATCCTTCAACCATATTGACATAATTATGCTCAAACGAAAAGTAGTTTTCTCTGTTTTCTAGTGCAAAGTCAAAACAAAAATTAGGATAATTTAAAAAAAGAACTGTAGAACGCTGAAAAAAAAAACTTTAACTTCAAAACAATCGCAACATCGCTAACACAGTTAGTCCGATTTTAAAAAATTAATAAAATTAATTAAAATGATGTCGCAAGACATATTTTTGTTAAGCAAGTTCAATCTTAAACTTAAAAACGCCACGGGTTAAACCTATTCGATTTTTATCAAATTTGCAACATCTTACTTTTTACCCAGTTCTACAATAATCGCAACAATCTATACTAAATTTACTATAATATTATAAAGAGGTAATGTTTGTATGTTTGTTTGTTTGTAGAAAGTAATCTCCGTAACTAATCATACGATTTCTAATTTTTTTGTCAATATTTAATTTGGTCCTCCAGGATGGACATAGGCTATATATCGTTCCGAAATTTTTTTTTTTTTAAGTTATGAGCGGAAACATAAAAATAGTCTATATAAAATACAATGTTTGTATGTTTGTCCTCTATAGACTCTAAACTATCCAACCGATTTGGCCCAAACCGGTTTCATTTGAAAGGTTATAGTCCAAGTTAGGTTTTCGGCTATATATATTTCAAGTGGGCGTGGCAACCGCCCACATAATTGAATAACATCTTATATCTTGACTATTGTGATAGCAAGAGTTTTGAAACATTGCAGTATCCCATATGTTACTGATCTGAATAATCAGGAAAAAAATGGGCGGGATCGGACCAGTGGGAGTGGCAGCTCCCATACAAAGTAATATTTAATATCATATACAGTGACGAGCAAAAGTGTAACAGGGCGCACAAAGTTTTGAAATAGTCCCATTATTTTTTTCATTATTAACTAAAACTATAAAGTGTGTTTGCAAAAAAGTTTTGTTTTTTATTATTAAATACAAAAAAAATACAATTAATTCTAGTGTAATAGAAAAAAAAACATATAACTCATTTTGTAAAATAAGAGAAGTGTTACACTTATGCACTCTCTTCTTAGCTCGCTTAAATCTCAAAACAAAAAAAATTAAACATTGAGTAAAATTAAAATTTACCGTTATTTTTACAAAATTTCATTATTAACACTGTCATCGTAAATGGAAGATGCAAAAGTAAGTGAAATTAAAAAATTGTTGGAAAACAATGAATCGTTACGCGCGAATAGCGAAAAAGCTAAAAGTTAGCCACATGAAGGTCCAAAGAATAAAAAAAGAAGCTAAATATCACATCATCAAAGACTCTTCTTGGACGTCCCAGAAAGATTGACGACCGAACTGGTCGTCATCTTGCATATTTGGTAATAAGCGACAATGCAATTACACCAGCTGCGGCTCTAAAAACGCTTAATATTGACGCTAGCGAGTGGACAGCTCGTCGCAGTCTCAAAAGAATGGGTTTTGTAAGGCTGCAGTTAAGAAAAAGAAACCTTTTTGGTCCAAAAAAAAATATCAAGCTTCGTAAGATCGCTCAAGTATACAAAACTGGACTGAGGCCGACTGGAGCAAAGTAAGTTTTACGCCTATATTTTTTAAGTCATAAAATTCAGGTAATATGAATGAAATGTTTAATTTTTTTAGGTTATATGGTCTGATGAGACTAAAATTAAACGTTTTGAGTCAGATGGTCGAGCTTGGTACTGGTCCAAAGACCCAAACAGCAGTACCTCATGGAGTAACTCAAACCATGAAACACGGTGGTGGCTCCATTATGGTTTGGGGCTGTATAACAAAAAATGGAGTGGGTCTCCACATGGTTAAATTGATGGCATTATGAAAAAAGAACAATACCTCTCAATTTTACAACAAAATTTACCGGCTGCAATAGAAAAAAAAACGGGTCTTGCTGCTGAAAACGTCGTGTTTCATCATGACAATGACCGAAACACTCGGCTAAAATCGTCTAAAATTGGCTCAAAAGTCAAGAATTTGACACTATGAAGTGGCCAGCGCAGTCACCGGATATGAATCGATAGAAAATTTTTGGAGTCATAAAAATCTCAGCTCGCCAAGTTCCCAGAAGCTCCAAGTGGCGTCCAAGACCTTGGGAGAGAGTTCAAGAGATTTGGTCGGCAATTCCCAATGATATGGTATCACGCTTTTGTAATAGTATGCCCACCGTGTAGAAGCACTCAAAAAAGCCAGGGTTATTGGACAAAATACTAAACAGACGCTGATAATGGAAGGAAACTACTAGTGAAAAAAAGAGAGTGCAAAATTGTAAACACTTCTCTTATTTACAAAATGAGTTATATGTTTTTTTTTTTATTATACTAGAATTAATTTGTATTTTTTTTTTGTTTAATAATAAAAAACAAAACTTTTTTGCAAACACACTTTATAGTTTTAGTTAATAATGAAAAATATATATGGGACTATTTAAAAACTTTGTGTACCCTGTTACACTTTTCTCGTCACTGTATCTACAGTACTATAATAGCCATAGTCTTAGAAATTTGTGCACGTTGATTATTTGTTAATGTGAATAGTCATGGGAAAAAAGGGCGTGATCGGACCAGTGAGCGTGTCAGCTCCCATACAAAGTAAATATTTAATATCATATATCTACAGTTCTATAATAGCCAGTCTTAGAAATTTGTGCACGTTGATTATATTATGAATAGTCATGGGAAAATTGGGCGGGATCATACCAGTGGGCGTGGCAGCTCCCATACAAAGTGATAATTTAGCTCATATACAAAATTAATATTAATATTAAAATATTTAGGGTTCTATATAAGCTATATAGCCTTCAATTTTGTACGAGTCCATCAATTAGAAATATTAGTAGTCGAATGAAAATGGGCGGAATGGGATAAATGGGCGTGGTACCAAAAGCAAAAACAAATAAGCATTAAAATAAATTATCAGATACAAGACTTTTTGCAAGCTTATTAATAATGTTGTTCAAAAATTGTTTTAGCGTTCCTCATAGTCCTAGAAGAAATAAAAAAGGTAAAGAAGTAAACAATACATTTTATGATATGGTTTTAAGTAACAATTCATGTTTAACAGGTACACTTAACATAAAAATATATTGTTATTATATTATTATTGCGTAAAAGAAAATTTCTTGATTTAAAGAATTAATTACAATTAAAATTTGAAGGCAAAACAACGTTTGCCTGGTCAGCTAGTAATTGATAAAAAATCGAATAATAAGCATAGGGTCATGCATGTTCATGTATGATCATACAAGTACAAACATGAAGCTTTATGGATCCATATATGAAAATTTTTAGCCGGGTATTCAATAAAATATTTATTAAAGGACAATCCGATATTTTGACTTAAATAGGCTTTAAAGTCACAAATGTGAAATTGATGTCAGAATTCAAATATACACAAAATAAATTTTTATTTCCAAATGTGAATTTTTTAAGTTTTTGCCGCCATGTCTACATTTGAAGTATCTACAACCGATTCCGCTACCTAATTGGATTAGTGCAAATTTTGAAACAGTGGGTTAAAGTTGATATCTGCTTAGGAAATGTGGGAACTAGAAACGGCTGTTGGAAAAATGTATACAATCAAAGCTTTTGTTTTTCAACACAAATCTCATTTACAGGAAATACCATTAATATCATTGTGCATTTTTCATATATTTAGAAAGAAAGTATTGGTCTGGAGTTTAAAACACTGTTGGTGCTTTTTGGGGAAAAAATCGCAGCAGAATTTGATTTTTTTCTTAATATACACCTGTATACTTTAAACTAATGTGATTTTTGAGTGGAACAAGATAAATATTTTATGGTATTTCTGAATTACCATTGGTATTTTCTGAAAATAAATGCGATTTTATGAAAAACAAATGCGATTTTTTGAGTAACATATCGTTTTTTCTTAAATACATGTGGTGTGTTTATGAATAACAAGTGCAATTTTGAAATTACAATTGTGGTTTCTGAATTAACATTTGGCTGAATTACATTAAATGCAATTTTGAAATTACAATTGTGGGTTCTGAATTACATTTGGCTGAATTACATTAAATGCAATTTTGAAATTACAATTGGTTTTTTTTTGAAATTGGTGTGTGATTTTCTAAGTAACAAGTGGAAGTTGTGCCAGTTTAAAGATGAATTTTCTATGTTTTGGTTAGAGGAAGGCCGCCGCACTATTGAGGAACTATTTTAATAGAATTTCTCGCCGGAAGGATACTGATGTCAATTAACAGAGATATAAGTGGAATAAACGTTTTTGTTGCGCTACATTAGGATTCTTGGTTATAATTAAAACAAAAAAGCGTGTATTGTATATCTACCAAAGGTAGAGCTTGCACATAACGAACAAGTTTTCAATTTATTTTGATCAATGGTGATAATCTTTAACTTCGAGCTCATATATTAGTTCTCATTTAGTGAGAAAACTAGTTTATATGAATGTTTGATGATTTGCATGGGATTGTCACTTCTTTCAAAACGTGTTCTGATGATGGAAACCTAAAAAATTCCCGAAATAGATCATCAACACATTCCTGAAAGTCAATTAATAAATTTGAAAACAAAAACTCTACAGATTATTTGTTAGGACAATGTCCTAATAAGGAATATAGAGTATGGCATCGAACTTGAATAATTTTCATTATTATTTTTCCTTACTTTTTTGTTTACATTTCCACCATTACTGAGCTAGTTTAGTGAGTATTATTTTGAAAAATATGTCACTAAACACAGCTAAAATCACTACCAAACCCTGACTTTTAAAGTATTAAAATATATTCACAATAGACAGCAAAACACGTTATTTGCCAAAACAAATACTTAAGCTCTTTATTCTATTTACCGTTTCTTTATTTTTTTTACTCGTGTTTTTGGGAAAACACGTGTTTTTGATATATAGTCTGAATTCAGTATTATTGATGGGGTTTATAATTATCTCGTCAAATTGAAGTGTGTATTGGAAGAAAATTTGTATGAAAATCACGTGGCTATAAAGAGATAGTGCAATTATCTTGAAGATTACTAAAACCTCGTTCATGTAAAAGGGGTATAAAGCGATCATGTTTGTGAAACTTTTCACTAAAGTTATTTTTTACTTACGTACAAATTCAGCTGGATTATAGTGGGGCTTTATCGTTACGCCAATATCTTCAAAGTATCTATAAATGTTATTCACCTCGCCAAAATACGCAGTACACCCGTTGTAAAGCAACAAACAGCTTATCAAACATGTGAAACATTTGTGACGATGGCTGATGAACGGTTATCACACAGTTTTTTGCTCATGAATAGCGTAGCGTTTTAATATTTTCATAAGAGATATGGCAGAATGACTATCAAGACCAGATGTTGGTTCTACAACGAAAATAATTAACAATTATATATCAAAATTTACCCTTAACCCCAAACCGGGGTACATGAAATTTTCACAAATGCGCCAAATGAGTATCTTATAATAAACATTTACATAGATATTTGGATAGAAAATATGATTTGGTAATGGTAATGGTAATGACGTGCGTACTTACTGTACGGTTTAGAAGCGAAAAAATGTCTAAAATAATTTTTTGGAAAATTTAAATTATAAATGTTTTAAAACGACCACAATTTTAGGCCATTTAAAAAACCATGTTTAAGTTAAACTCTACTTAATGTCTGTTCAAATTTTCTCAACTTATAGTAGAAAAACTGAACTCCTACTATAAATTGAGTCAATTTACTCTGGGTTTGTAAACGAAAGATATACACTACACGTAGGAAGTGTAAGTTGGTGAACACATAATTCGTAAGTTTACAAGAAAATTGCATAAAATTTAATGAAAATTTACTAAATTCTGAAAAGGCTTGTTTTCAAGGGTAATTTGGGGACAAAATGCCTAAAATTTCTTTAAAAATGGCTATATTTACCAATGCAATGTTTAAACTTTAATAGTACAGAAACCTTTTAATAAAACAATATATTTATTTTAAACATTTATGCCATTGTGAACTTCAAAAAAGTTAAAAATAAAGTCTCTCGAAGAAAAGTAAATCGCAATTTTTAGCGATTATTTTAATTTTGGAAGATTTTTTTAATTTTAAAAGAAATGCGACTCATATTGTATCATCCAGCTCACGGGATCTCGAAATATTTTGGGAATCATCACAAAACAAACCAATGTACATTGTGAGGGGAGGACAAAAAATCCTTTTTTGTATCTTCTTAGGTACGTAAGGGTTTCCAAAAACAAATTAAGTTTCTGGCCGGGCTACCCCAGAAATATTTATTGCATGTAAAATTGCGTCTCCCAAAAAACTAGGATAATCGGATATTTGGAAGACGTCCCGCATCGGCCCTGAAGTTTAAAAAACTTCATTACACTGAGCCGAGTTATTACAATTTCCCCCCGGCAAATTACATATGTATTGCAGACCATTAATCAGTAATTCAATCCCAAAATTCGGAATTTATTAAAATTAAATACTGCAAAAATATTTTTGAAATCTATAATATCCACCAACTCAGATAGGAAGTACTTTTCATCTTGTGCTTTGCTAATGATGTTTGGAAAAAAGATTTTTCAACCTTAAATAATGATAATAAAATAAAGAAACAGAAGTTACAAAAGTAGTCAATTAACGATTTTAAATATTTTATGGCAACAAATAAGCCTTGTTATTACTAAAGAACACAATTTCCTCGAAATCCGTAAAAAAAAAAACAAGTCGTTGCCGTACCCAAGTGTACCGGGGATATTTTTTAAATTTTACTTTCATTCTCTAAGATGTTTTAAACAAGTCCCTGGAGTACAAATCTCAATTTCTTCGAATGTGTTGAAGAAAATTTTTTTAAAATGTACATTTTTGACATCACTTTACGTTAACGAAAAACTTATTCCATATCTCACAATTTAAGTCTTTTGAATAAAATAATTATTTTGCCGTAATCATTTCAAAATGGTTTAAAGTGTGTGCTCGAATTTCTCGGTCAAGTAATAATTGGCAATTAGTGGTCTGGGCATATTTATGACTGATCAAGTTCTTTACCGATTTTGGATTTTTACACTATTTTGAATACATAATGTAATCTTTGTATTCACTAATTTATCGTCTAGCATAAAAACTATAACAGTATTTTAATAAACACAGTTTGATTTTCAATAGATTTCGGCGCGAGTTTTCTTCACCGCTTAGCTCAAGTTCCACTTAAGTGCTGTTAATGTTCCGGAATTAAATGAAGAATATTATATTCTATTTAGAGTAGTTTCATCAATATTGCCCAGAAATATTTGCTATATTAATATGTAAAAAAAAATTACACTGTCAAAATTTTTCTAGATTTTTGGAGGGCATTGCTTTATCAAATTACAACAAAATCTTATGGAATTAAAAAAAAAACCCAAATAAAGAAAACCTGGAAGCTAAATAAGATTTTTCGAAATCCGTTGAAATAATATGTGCCTAATGAAACCCTAAAGTCCAATCGTTGATTTTTCTGAAATTCTTTAATACCACAACCAAAAAAATCTTATAATACTACATTTTAAAAAACTGCTTATACTTCAAACTGCAGTTTTCGAAAACTTTTAGTTTTTGATTTACAATTTGTATTGAATTTGAGTACGTGGAGTTCGGTTATAACGAACACTGGCTATAGAAACTTTTTCTATAACGAGAAATTTTTGGTCCCAACGCATTTACTAATATATAAATTGGGGTATTCAGGCATTGGTCTCAGTGCCGAATTTTTTTTTCCAAAATGAAAATAGTTTTTACCAGTGCATATCGCGGTGCCACTTAAAAAGTTATAAACCTATTGAACAACTATAATATGTAAATTGAAATGATAACTGGTACATTGCTTTACATTTAAAAAAAAAATCTTTCTAAAAAATACGAAATAATTTAAGCTTTTTTGTAAAATATTAACTGAAATAGATCATGTTTTAATTAACTCGAATAATCCACCAAAATTGTTCGAAAAATTTCCAATTTCGAGTAACGCTATACTCGAAATTGGAAATTTAATTTACTCGCACAATTGTTTGATTGAAATTCATCGATTATCGAGTAACGGTTAACAGATTAAGTACCCTAATATGCATACCAAAAAAACGGTTACAACGAATATCGTTTATAGCGAACTTTTTATATAACGAACTAATTTTTTGAACCCTTTTACGAATTTCTATACAAATTTTTACGTTACAATGAACACATAAAAAAACTAGACATTAAAATAAAAAATGTACTGCAAATCTTAAGAATTTGACTTTTTATTTGAAACTTCACTAAAAATAATATAAAATTTGTATTAAACGTAATTTTCCAGTAGTAAGAAGAAACGGTAATGACCTGTCATTATTTTCCTATTACCAGCTTACTCTCTGCATTACTTTAATACATGTAATAAGGACATACAAATAACTAGTTATTTCCCCATTATTTTAAAACAGAAATAATACCGTACCATAAGTACTTATTTATATCATTATTTCCAATATAAAGTAATGATCTCACAATTTTTTAAAATCTATTTTTGGACTCATTATTATTTCAACTCTAGTATGCATATATACAACTACTTTTTTATATCCCTAATATGTATCGTAGCGCCCGCCTTCGGTGTTCCCATAGCACACACAAAAAAATAAAATTCATAATTCTTTATGAAAAAGTTCTTATTTTTAAAGGTACATACTATTTATGAAATTTATTACTATTTATGAAGTGTTCCTAGTTTCCCAATATTTTTTAATAAATTGCATCATAATCGGTATGAATTTTGTTCATAAAAAATAAAATCATATTTAATATGTACAAATTTATAAATATTATGTTAGTTTCATAACTTAAAATATGTTTCTACATTCCCTACTTTATTTTATGATAGAAGACATACATAACAAATACATGTTCCTTTAATTTAAGAACGGCTTCATAAAATGTATGTACAGACATTTTAAAGGTGTTGTCAACTTCTGTGTTAAATAAAAAAAACGCGGTCAGCTTTTGAAAACGGCAAGAAAGAAAAATTAAAATCCACTTGTATATTGATACAAAAAAAAAGCAATAATTAAAAAAAGCACAATTTGTGATATATACAATTTTATTATTTATATTTATAAAATATATTTTTTCCGAAATTTAATAAAATATTTAAGAAATGCACAGTCTAAGTGCAAAAAAAAGGTGAAAAATTGTAAATTAATTAAATAAATATAGGCGACCTTAAGTCGAAATAAAACTAATAAATTTTTAACTGATAAAGATAATTAAATGGTTTAAAAATCATTAAATAATTCAACAACTTTGTTTCAATCGCGAATAATTTTTTTTTGCAAAATTGCTACCCAAAGTATATAATAATTATTTGAAAAATTAATTTTTGACCTTTTTCAAAAATTATTTAAAAACATAAAAAGTCTAATACTTTATATTGCCCAGCAAACAGTTGGCTTCCAAAATAGCGCTTAACCGTCTCGCATACATTAAAGCAATTACAAATACATATGCAGCATTAATGTTGTCAGCACACAAAAATAAAGAATAAAGATTTGTGCACTAAATTATACAAAATGTAAATTTTCTAAAATATCTTAACCGCCTAGGATTTGTATCCTGTCAAAGTTACAACTTTTGTTGCTTTAAAGTGCAAGGTGCTCTAAGACAAACAAAATTGCAAAATTTACTTAATGAATAATTTTCTAAATGATCCAGCTGATCTATGACGGATTATGAGTTAAAAGAAAACTAGAAAAAATATACAAGGTTGTACAAATAATCATGTACAAAAAATGAACACTTAGGAAATAATAGAAACCTCAATAAGCAGAATAATTAAAATTAAAAAAATAACAGGGCACGATAAACACATAAAATGCAAAAAAAGCACTGAAAAGCAACATTGAAACATAACGGTGCAATGTAAAACAAAAAAAAATGCTGCAGTAAGTTGTGTGAATAAAGATAATGTTGTATCTCTTTTGCTCCTCTGTTAGAAAACAAGCAATAAAATTTAGTCTTACGCTGGCGTGGGGTGATAAAGGTTTTGTATTTAAGTAAATGTATTGCTATTTAAACAAAAATATAAAAGTGAATTATACAAATGTGGAATATTCCACCTGTTTGCAGTAATCCTAAGAGTGTACAAATCCCCAACGAAGTCGTTGGAGAACATAGCGTCATGGAGAACATAACGAACATAACCTCATCACATAGAGAAAGTACTCACAGATGTTCCAATTGGTCCAGTAATATTATTTGAGCATTGTTGGAATCTTGGCGAATGGAAATGAAACAACTTTGGCTGGTATCAGTAACGCAAGTAAAAAAATCAGATCAGAACTATCAGCTTTTCAGATGAAACCAAACTGAATCAAATATTGACCTTAATGATATACTTAATTCCAACACAGGCTCAGGTTTACTTGAACTATAATCAGCATCATTGCTTTAAAGAAGCACAAAGAAGGTCCTTATCAACTTAATAGCAAAATACATCGAAGACATGGATGTATCACTTTCTTGGGAGACAGCTATCGTCTGAAAATCAAGTATTAAATCAATTTCCTAGTGAACAACTTGTAAGTACAACAATTATTTTACACATCAGATCAGCTACACGTACAGATCAGCTATTTAATTTTCATTAATAACTAAATTATTTTTCTAATTTAAATTTATTTTTTTTAATGATTTCAATAGATACAAGAGAGATATATACTGATGAATTTGCTTCAACTGCTGCTGTCCCCAACAAGTGTGGAGGAAAAACCACAGAAAATATAGTGTTGAAGACTCATTAGGAGCATTTGCAAAATTTGTAAATACGAATAAGAAGGAGGAAAAAATACGGCATATAAGTTCAATAGACCGGTTTTGCAGCCGTGCATTTTAGTTATTGGTGATATAAATATGATTAAGGAAATATCGTTTATGTTGATGGTATGCGTTTTAAAACTATGTATTCATGTTCTTCATGCTGTTGATATGTGCTTCAAAATATCTTTGTTTTCAATTTGAAATATCCAGAAGCTGTTAGTCTTTCTGGATATTTAAAGAATATTTTTTTTTATAAATTAATTTTTCCAAAACTAACGTTAAAGTTGCAACACTTTGCAATGAATAAATGCAAAATAAATATTATTTTGATTATTTTTCATTATAATACGTATGAAGAAAGTATGTGTTATATGTTACATTATTAACCAACGAATTTATTTTTTTTTTTTACCTCAGTTTGAAATATATGTTATGAGGCGTCATTACTATTTTGATTAAAAGCTTTAAATATTACTTATGAATTTCTTCAATTCAATTCAATTGAATTTCTTTATAATTTTATTGCCTAAAACCAAAAACAAATTACCATTCTTCTTTGAAATCTCAAAATACTTAAATTACATAAAATAATTATATGACCAATTTTAATTTTGATTTGCATGAATATATAAAAATTTTAATTGAAAAAAAAAACATAGCATAAAGATAGTGATAAAATAAGTGATATTTATATTATTTAAATATAATGTACTATATATTAAATATGTATGATTAATACTATATATTAAATATGTAAAGCAATGAATGTTTGTTATATATTTTAAAAGACCTGATTTTGAAATATTTTTAGGCATCTTATTATTTGATTAAAACTTTAAGTATTATATTAACACAATTTCTTAAATTGTTTGCAAAAAAAAAAAAACGCAAACATACATTTTAAGTAATTTTTTTATACCAATATATATTATTTAAAATATAGAAAATAAACTTTTACAAATCAGTACAGCATTTTATTTTCATTATAAAGAATTTCTTAGCATTTATGAACAGGTTTTTAAAATTATTTATTGAATGAACTGTTTCCTAGCATTTATGAAAAGGTACATAAAATTCCCATTATTATTATAATTTATGCAAGTTTCTTACATATTAGGATTTTGTACATTAGCAAATTTTTTAAGTACTTTCTCATAAATATTCGCCCTGATTACGGTGTTGTCGTAGTGAAAATTTGTCGTTTTTAAAAAACGGTATTACGTTGTCGAAAACTACGAATGTACAACACTGCTAGAAAATCTATTACACATTTCCGTATTACGGTTGTCGTTTTCGACTGTCAAAATGTATAAAAACAGTCGTCTATTTTTTTTCTTACGACAGATTTAAAAATTCTAAAAAAAATGCAAATTTTAATGAAATTTTAATTAAATTTAAATACTTTTAGAATAAAAATTATAGCACCGAAGCTGTTTGCGAAATTGGAGGACGTTTTAGGGTAAAAAAACATAATTGGCAAAATCTGGAACAAGTGCAGTTTAGAAACATAACTGCGATTACTTCAAAAACTTACCCCAAAAAACTAATTTTTGAGCTGATTTCAAGAAACAAAATATTTGTAGTCGCCGGCGCCCCTTGCGGCTGGGCTGGGCATTAAAGTTAAAAGTTTAAGTATCTCAAAAAGTACAAGTCCGTTTATAACAATATGCATGTCGTATGAAAGCTCTTTTAAATGGCTTTTCAATGGTGTACAATATGTCAATATAATTAACACATTAAAGGCCGGTTTAAAATTTTTTTATTTTAGTTTTTAGATAAAATGTGCTTTTTATTCAACAATTGGCCTGGTTAAGTACTTAATAAGTTTTTAGAAATAGATAGCCGGATTTATAAGCTTTCTTTTGAGGTACAATATGACCACATATCTCTCGAAACAAGAAAAAAATATCAAAGGTCAAATTTAACAATTTGGATTTTTTGCGATTTTTAAAAATTTTAATCTCTTTTTATTTTAAAGATCCATTATACCTTTAATGAAAGCTTGTGAAATTTTCTTAATTTTTT
>JAEKOY010000027.1:0-75000 GCA_021234595.1 Delia radicum
GTAAAAATTTTGTTTAGATATTTTACAAGATTTTTGGGAATGATTTTTCTTTCTTTGGGAACAAAGTTGAAACTGAGTATATATTTTGTTACTCTACTTTATAAGTTATACATTAAATTTGTGCTGAATTGTTGCAGCTTCTTCTTTTTATAAAGATATTATTGTGAACTAGAATTATAATGCAGCATACAAAATAAAAATGTTCATGAAGTGCTTTTTAGAAGTGTTCGAACATAAAAATGTGTAGAAATTGTTTGATAATACAAATGTTAGCAAATAAAGAAAAAACTTGCAAAAAGCTATATTTTGAACATCCGGACTTCTTGTCTAGTTTATGTACTTTTCCAAATTCAAATTGTTATAATGAATTTAGTGTTATTGTTTTAAGTTGGGTATAGACAAAATAAACTAATTTTATAATTGATTTTATTGTGCCTTTTTGAAGGTTTTTTGAACAGGTGGTATGACACTCTGTTTTGAATAAGTGCAGTGACTGGTTCCGGACAGGCTATTTAGCAACCCGTACATAATATGACACACGCTGAATAAAAAGTGACAGATTACTTGATAATTACTTTTCGCATGCCCGGCGACATAACCCCCTTAGACCAGTGCATTGGTACTTTACAAAACTATTAAATTCAAACTACCCCTATAACAGAACACATTGCGCTTAATATGTGACCAGTTTTCCTTCAACAATTATTCTCCAGTTCTACGATACGTACACCTACACCAGACACGTGATAATTTGTTTCCCACATAAATCCTAAAATGGTCATACTTTGACACTACCTACTTTTAACTTGTCCGATGATATTTTACCTTGGTCAAGTTATTCGCCTCGTCACACAGTGCTTCACAGGTAGCAATTGTCACCTTATATTACAAGCCCATGTTAAAAGTACCGGTCACTTTCATATAACAGAACCGAAACTAGGACTGGTTCATATACACAAAGTTCTAGTCACGTGACCATACCAGTGACTGGCTCATTTCCGGCAGGGATGTATCAAAATACCAAAAATAAACGAAAGAATGTATTTTTTTTTACCAAGCTGTTAGGTTAAATAATGCACTGGGAAAATTCCCTGAGTAAATTAATGAATTTTTGCACAGAAGAAACTGGAACTCGTCCTAATCGAAGTTTCATGAAATTTTATAAAAAAATATCTTTTTTAACTAATAGTTTCGTTTCATTCACTTAATGAAAAAGTTTCATTAAAAGTAATAAGCATTACATTAATTTTAAGAAATTGTTTGTATACTTTATGAATTAAATTTTCTCTGTGTAGAAATTATCTTCATCAATCACACCTTTTTACGTTGATATCATAAACCGCCGAAATTATTCTGCGAAGCATTTCAATGTAAAAGTAATTTCCTCAATTTTTTGGTAAAAATACAGATTTTTACTCAACTATCCATTGACCAAAAAATTTGTAAAAATAATGCTTTTATTGCTCTTAGTAGGATTTAGTAGGATTTCGCTAATTATCGAGAGACCCGTAAGCAGCATAGTTTCTCTATAAAGTATATACTCTTTGCACCCACTTTTAAGAAATAAGAAAATATATTCTCTTCTAACTCGAAAAGTATTCAAGATATTAATATGGAATTTTAAAACAATATGAAACGTGATATAAATTACAAATCTAAAAAAATTCTTGAAATAAGAGAAAACAAATTTTTAACTAAAATGTTCCCCCCACAAGTTAAAAGGCTGCATCCGCGCCTGCTACATTCAATTCCTATTTATTTCGTAAAACACACAACAAATCACCTTTATCTCTATAATAGTTTGTCTTTTGTATGTCATTGAATTTGTTAATTCGTCAGTTGCAATATTTTTAGTTTTTCTTGTTATTTGCTAAATTTGTTAATTTACTTAGATTTGCATTTGTTTGTTTTGTTGTTTTTCACATTACAAGGTTATGAAAATGTATTGCAAATTGCTTACGTTTTGTTGTCTGTTGTCTAGAAGCCAGCACACACAATTGAAACGACAAGCGAAAAATAAAAAAAAATTTAATATATTTTAAAAGTTTAAAAAAATATAACTGTGATTAGCAATTGTTGTAATAATAATTTGAATATTTGGAGGCATTAAATATATTCTGTTGAAACAAAAGTTGTGTCAAATGTGATGCCTTAACATTAAACTCTATAGAGCCAAGAGTTTTGTTAAATTTAATGTCACTGTTTAAATTTTAATAAAACTAAGATTTGTCTCAAATATGTTATACCAACTAAAGCGTTGTTTAAGCACGTTTTGTGTTAATTTTAATGTCTTGGCCAGAGCAAAATTTGTGTCAGATTTTATGTTTTAATATCATGATTTTGTGTCAAATTCTATGTGTTTTAACCTTTTTATAGAAACTAACTTTGTTTAAAATTTGATATACAAACTTTTGCTTAACCACGATTTCTTTTAATTTAGATTTTTTAACATCATATTAGGGTTTTGTGCAATATTATGTCTTTGTTGAAATTTTAATAGAACCAAGATTTGCGTAAAATTTGATACATCAGCTTAAGCTTTTGTTTAACCACGATTAGTGTTAAATTTAATGTCTTAACAAGACCAAAATTTGTGTAAAATTTTATGTGTTAATAAGAGATTCCAAAAAGCCATGATTTTGTGTCAAATTGTATGTCTTTGTTGAACTTTTACTAGAAGCAATATTTCTGTAAAACTTGAAGCATAAACTTTAATTTAAACACGATTTGTGTTAATTTTAATGCCTTAACATTGATTTTGTAGAGCCTTGTATTGTATTAATTTTAATGTGCTAACGTTTTCAAATTTTGTGGCAAATTTTATCTCTTAACATCTGATTATATAGAGACATGAGTTTTGTAAAGTTTTACGTCTTTGTTACAACTTCAATAGAAATAAAATTTGTTACATAAATTTCAGCTTTGTTTTAAAACGATTTTTGTAATTTTAGCAAACCTTGTGTGAAATTTTATATCTTAAAATAAGGTTATGTACGGCCTTGAATTATGTTAAATTCTATGCCTTTGTTCAAATTTCAATAGATCTACGATTTGCATTAATTTTTATGTCCTGACATTATCAGATTTTGTGTCTTTACATCACATTCTACAGAGCCTTGAGATTAGTCAAGTTTTAAACTACAGATTTGATTTTGTTCATTTCTCTTTTGCATTGAAATATTTTTTGTATAATTTTATTTCTTTTTTTCGTGAATTCAATCTGCAGCATAAAATACTCCAGTATTGTGCAAAAATTGGTTTCTGATTTTAGTTAATTGAAATGTCTTTACATGAACAAAATTTGTGTCAAATTGTATGTCTTAACATCAAAAAATCCACGAGTTTTTTAAAATTTTATGTCTTTGTTGCATGTCAAATTGCAATACATTTAATATTTGAGAAAATTTATTACATCAACGTGAAAAAACTTAAGCTTCAATTTAATCACAATTTGTGCTAATGTTTATGTCTTAAACATAAGTTTTTGTAAATTTGGTTTCTTAATTCAAGCTTTTATGGAAAAATTATTTGTTTTAAATTTGATGTCATGTCTTGAACTCCAAATAGCTATCATTTGTGTCAAATTTAAAGCGTTGATCTCATTTTCGTTGAACCACTATTTTTGTAAAATATGATGTCTTAAATTAAGTTTCTGTATAACCACAATTTGTGTCAAATTTGATGTCTTAAAATAAACTTTTATAATATCAAGCATTTTTAGAGAAACATTTACACTACGCAACTCGAAAAATTAAACAGGAGTACAGACCACTAATCCGAAATATTTCTGGCACACTTTTTGATGGCGTACTCAGTTTTTTCATTTATGGCACAGATTTTTCGCAAAATTGCATTAAAATTGTACATGATTTAAGAAGTCCATGACAAAGTCCATGACGATTTTAGCTTTTTGGGAAAAACGAATTTGAGCGAAATAGTATATAAACTGTAATATATATTATTCAAACTTTAACGCTTTGCTACTTATACTTAATGCCTTCTTTCTGCCAAATTTCATAACAATCCGTCTATTAGTTTGTAAGTCAAGACGATGTCCTTTAGAGGTATCCTGATAAAATCCTGTATGTCCTTGGACCAAAGTAAAGACTTATTATTAAAAATAAAGCTTCAATCTTACTTAGGTTATATTAACAAAAGTATTTTGACAACGCAAATTCGGTGTTTAGATTTTTAAAAACAGTTTATTCGCAAAACATTTAGTAAAATTAGTTTTCTATCGGAATATATTAATTTCTAAGTATAAACCACTCACTCGACGAGCATGTGGTCAATTTTATGAAGGCCGCCCTGAGGCAGCCTTAACCGTTAGAGGGTTAAATGAAAAAATTGCGTACGCCATTAAAATCAGCGTGGCCGCAATATGTATGATAGATGGTCCTTACTCTAGTTTTCGATTTAAGGGGTACATTTATTTTATATTTTTTTTTTTTTGGATTAACTTTCACAAAAGATATAAGACTTACATCAGACCTTTAATTGTGCAATGAAAATAGAAAAAAAACATAATTTTTATTTTTAATAAAAATTATATCAAACTTGTATAAAAGGCAAAGTACAGTCTAGTTTACACCCCCTGTTTTTTTTTTTTTTTATTAATTAATAATCATATAATTACAAATTATATATTATTACCCTAACCGAGCACTAGCTAATATGGCCTTCGGCGCGTTGTAGCGAAAAAACAGACCAGTGCCTCTGGTGGAAATCGAACCCACGACCCCCACACTGATAAGCCAGCACGGTAGCCTACCGGGACGCACACCCCTGTTTTTGTTTATAAACAAAACAAAAAAATAAAAAGGAGGAAAAAAACAAAAGACGTGTATTGAATGTCCATCACAGGTGGACCTTGCACATAACAAACAAGTTTTCAATTTATTTTTTGATCAATGGTGATAATCATTAACTTCGAGCTCATATATTAGTTCTCATGTAGTGAGTACACTAGTTTATATGAATGTTTGATGTTTGGCATGGGATTGTTACCGCTTTCAAAACATGTTCTGATGATGGGAACTTAAAGATTAAATGTATATTGAAAACTAGATGTTTATAGTGAGTATTAATGTAGTGTGGTCAAATTTATGTTCAGGTAGACAGACTAAAGCAAAAGAGAAGGACATACATCCTAGGTAATTTTTTATATTCCCTTTTTCTTATTGCAAAAATGGGGTTGTGTATGTCATATTTTGTAATATATTGTTACTAGAATTATCAGCGGCATTTGTCTTGTTTAAAAAGATGCAATCATTTAGACAACCATTGATGTAAGTAGTTAAATCATTTTGCTTATGTTATATATAATTATTTCTATACATTTTCAGATACTAAATTAATTCATTTCGTCAATATGGGAGTATGAAAATTTTTAAATTTTGAAACTTATTGTAAAATATTTAAAAAAAAATTTTAAAATTTTTTTTACAATTTTCAGCAAATAAATGAACTAAAGTATAATTTTTCTAAAAATTTGTTGAGTTTTTTCAGTCTACGAATAGTAGAAATTTTGAGTCAACAAAATTTCGTTAACTCAGAAAAATTTTTGGCTGAACTAACATTTTTTTGAGTGTAGTTTTAGCAAATATTTTTTTTAATGGTCAGCATAATTCCAATAAAAGCCTCAAGTTCATCCGTCGAAATCAATTGCAATGCATTGTGTCGATATGACGTAAATTTAAGCAACAACGTAAAGATAAATTCAAATACGTACCCGGGTGCCCATATCAGGAGTCTACGTATGTAAATGTTATCAGGAGTGTTAGGGTTAAATTCTATAGCGCCAAGAGTTTTGTTTAAATTTGATGAATTTGTTTAAATTTCAATCACACCAAGATCTGTTTCACCAGAATTTATGTAAATTTTAATGCCTTAACATGAGTATAATGTATGTCAAGTTTTATGTCTTAATGTCAGAGTCTATTTTTGATTTGTCAAATAAGGTGTCATAAAGTTTTAGCAATAATGTAAAATTGTATATCCGATAGTACAAACAAATTGTCTCAAATTCGATGTCTAGACCGAAGTTTCTGTATGGTGAAATATGTTATCTCAATTTTACATACATCTCAATTTTTACATAATCGATATATATGTATACATAAACACATTTGCTTCATACATTTCCATATGCATCCATACATGATTCATATGTGTTCATAAATTAAATTATTATATGTTCATGTGAGGAATCATATATGTTCATCTGTGTGCATTAATGAAAATTGTGGTAATATTTACGTATACATTTCCAGACATGGTCATATCTGTACATTAGGGCGGGTCGATTTAAAAATCGCTCAACGTAAAAGGAAAATCATATTCTAGGGATCAAAATAAGAAACTTTGCCGAAGGAACCATACCTCTAAAACGAATTCTGATGTCCCGACTTTTGACCCGTAGGGTCAAATTTTGAAAAAGCCCACTGTGATATTTCAGAAAGTAGGAGGAATATCTCCAAGATTATGGGATCTACTTCTTCTCCGGGAGACGCGCTAGCAGATTAATGCATAAATCATCATTCTAGGTGACCGTTAAGGTCTTTTTAGCCGTGTTTTTATAGCGAAATGTACAAATTTAGGGATAGAGATATTTCAGAAAGTAGGAGGAGTTTTTCCAAGATTAGGGTCTCTATTTTTTCTCCGGAAGACGCTCTAGCAGATGAATGTATAAATTATATTCGATTGGGTTGGATTCGATTGGGGCACTCTAAATGGTTCAAAATTTTACCCTGTGGGTCAAAATGCGGGACATCAGAATTCGTTTTAGAGGTATGGTTCCTTCGGCAAAGTTTCTTATTTTGGTCCCTAGAATACGATTTTCCTTGTACGTTGAGCGATTTTTTGACTCTCTACAAATCGAGCCCTACTGTACATTTATGAAAATTGAGATAATATTTATATGTATAATCACATATGAACTCTTATGAACATATATCCTATATGTTTGTGTGCATATGTATGACAATGAATGAGTTCATACATGATCATAAATGGATGCATATATGTTTATTTTTAACCGCGTTATCAATATTTTTATCAAATTTCATGTCCTACCAAATATCATAGGCTTTTAAATATCGTTGTAACGTATCCTGCCTCTATTACGCCTGCTGTCTAAATTGTGATTGGAACTTAAAATCTGAGACAGTGTTAAACCAAAAACACCAACAACATAGTGACTGTTTGTTTATATCCACAGGCGTGAAAGGTTTCCTCTATTCACTTTTTTATTATTTAGCCAGTCAGTCAGTCAGTCAGACAAACTTAAAAGTTAATAAACAACAACTGCTTCAGTATGAAACAAAAAAATATTCATACATTTTTTTCCGTTTCATTTTTTGTAAAATACCACCTTATGGTTGGTCTTACAACTTCGTCGAAAAAATGAAAAGAAACCAAAAATTATTATTATGATTGTGACCTAGTTTTCCGTCAAAAAAATGTTACTTTGAATGTTGTTCCACATTTGCACATTGGAATGTGCACTGTGAATGTATTATAGTATGTTTGTATGTACAATATTTTTTCATATTACAAATATTGTGCAATAATTTAAAAAAAAAAATTATTAAATTGAATAATGATTTAGTTTGTAATACGATATGCGGGATTAAGGAAAGAGATTAAAGCAGATAGTTGTGCATTAAAAAAGTTTTGTTTTAACAGATATCGTTAAAATTGTTATCCAAGAATAAACAATTGTTATATTTTTAGGGAATTATTATTGACAACAATCGGGAATCAGTGTAATTGCTCATATTAGAAAATGATGTGAGGGAACCATTTCATATATATTCAGAGACCACTACTGGCGTTTAGAAGATTTAGTTTTTAATTTCGATTCATGGCAGTAACTGCCAGATTTCGTATTAATTTATGTAACATACGTGGACTGAGAGCAAATTTCGTTTCTGTATATGCAAATATTGTTTTCATCGTCCAAATGATTTCGGCTTAGGTCCAGGAATGTAGGAATGCTGATCCACAATAGTTTTATATTCCTGACAATGTATTAGCGATGATGTTGCATACCAGCATCAACAACATTTGAATTTAATTGATGCGGTATTTAACTCACTTTGGGTAAGGTTTAAAGTCAGGTGACACTGTAGGGAATCCCTAGTATCCCTGCTAGGGATACTTTCCCTACACGCTTTACCTGGTTATTAAATTTGTTTTTAACTTCAAATAATTTTTACTTTATAAATCAAAATATTTTCATTACAAATTTTGTTCTTACTTTCGAAAACATTAAAATAATGTATAAAAAATATAAAGACTTTTTACTGTGGGATCCTTCGAGGTCCTACAACACACATTGCATTTCGGGATCTTATACAGGGCCCCAAACATAAGGAGCACATGAAGATCACCCTTACCCATAATAGATTCGACGTCCTTTTCTGCAATATTGGAAAGTTGTCCGAGTTGTGAAAGCATGCTTTCTGTCGGTTTTAATATTCACAACTCCTCTTGGTTTCAATATTAGAGAAATAAAACTCCCGAGGGCATGTACCAGCTGTTTGTTGAACACCACCATCTAGCGCACCTGGTTAACGAACCAACGCACATTTCGAACGTGGAAGGCGAATACCAGAAAACTCTCGACATTTTCTTTCTTTACATCTGGACAAGCATGAAGTAAGAACATTAGTACCTCTCGGTAATTTGGATCATTGTGCCATTTCCGCATTTTTTTTCGTTCTCCAGACTTTATAAAGTTTCGACAACATCTACGAAACGATAAATTTCTTTTTCGCTCCTTTGGGTAGTAAGAGCTTTTGGTCATTAGTGAAAGAAATCAAGAAATTCCACTATCCCAACTCTTATAAAGAACGAATAAATATTAATTGAACCGGTTGAGAAGGGCAACCCTCCTAGATGACATGTTTACAAGAAATTGATTCTTGCCTGAAGGCGATTAACCACTGTTTGAACTCGAATTAGTATCGTGTACTATGCTTATGGCACTCTTCCGAGCTCTAGCAGTTAAAGGGTTCTTGCAGACCTCAACGCAATTAAGTCACTGTGACCGGATAGTATAAAAGCGCTGATGCTGAAACAGTGCTCTTCGACGCTGGCTTGTCTATTGGGTAATCTCTTTAGAGCTTCGTAGCGTGAGCGAGTTTTAAATTCATGCTGGAAGTTTGCCAATTTCCAAACAATCACTAAAAAAGGTGCTGTTAATAAGCCTAAAAATTGCCGTCCAACCGCAATATATTCTTCGCTCTCGAAAGTGATGAAGATCATGGTTATTGAATTACCATCTTGTGAATTATATAAAGTCTTAGTAGGCAACTACAGTATGGTTTCAGTTACAGTCGTTCTACAGGTGAAATATAAGCGCTCCTCTCAGAGCATTGGAGTTGGTCCAACCACCGTTTTGGTGAGAGCAAAGTGGTTGCTCTAGATATTTCTAAGGCGTTCGATCATGTGTACCACGCTGCAGTTGTAACAAAGCTTATTGCTTATTGATGTCGCCTATGACCTAGCTCTCTTTATTTCGAACTTTCTTAGAGATCGTACTATAAGTGTCATCCGACGTGTTTCTGCTTAATACAAGAGCACTACAAGATTCCGATCTTTTTAATTCCCTATTTCAGATCTTTATTAATCCAGTTTATACCACTCTTCAATCTAATCCCACCGTAATTTTTAAACTAAATTTGGTAGAAAGATACTTTTTATGAAGTAAATTTACTTCATACAGTTATTGCGCCCTCTACCGGTAGTAATTGCAAAGCAATTGCAAACTTTGAAGCTTTGTATGTACTTTACGGGTTAAGATGTATTTATAATTATAATTTTTAGCTATTGCTAAAGCAATACAATTTGATCTATAGAATTTTTTAAATACTGGAGTTTTTAAGCAATTTTTCAAAATTGTAATTTGGCAACACTGCCTACTCAATTTTTATTATTTTTTTGTTTTTTGGAAGAAAATAGCAAATTTTTTACATTAAAAAAGAAATTTGAGTAATTTTCTGCATTTTAAAATTTTAAAAAGTTTAGAAAGTTCTTGATCCGATCTTTTAATTTTACGAAACAATGTTTCCTCATTAATATTTGTTTTCCGTACCTCCCTAAGTAAATAGCATATAACCGTATAATGCCGATGTTCTTTCTTTAAATTAATAATTCTTCAAAAAAGTACTATCAAAAATGATTTTATTTTTTAATTAATTACATGGCAACCCCGGAACAATAGTTTTTATTTTTTTTAATTATTTGCATAATTAATTCTTCATATTACCAGCCTTTCAACCTTTTTACTTTTTCGTAGATTACAGTTTTAATTTGCTATTCATTTTCCTTGTTTCGTAGGCCAAACGTTGAGGAGGTTGGGGCAAAGGGCAGATAACACCGGTAGACAAGATTTTTGGATCCGACTTCTAAATGAAAAATTTTGGTTTCTTTTATGTTACTAATAAAGGGAGAAATATTTTTTTTATCAAACTTTGCTATTGATCCAAGGGCTACACACTGCTGATCGTAAAATTTTCAAAACTTATCCGATCTTATAGACGTAAACAGTAAAAGCAAACTTTAAATGCTAGGAATTTATATTTTGGTGTTTTTCGATGTCTATCATCAGAATCCAAGGCTCCATCCAAGGGCTACACACTGCTGATCGTAAAATCTTCAAAACTTATCCGATCTTATAGACGTAAACAGTAAAAGCAAACTTTAAATGCTAGGAATTTATATTTTGGTGTTTTTCGATGTCTAGCATCAGAATCTACGCATTTAAACAGTAACCCAAGGAAAAAAATTTTTCCTCGATCGGTGTAATGATTGACACACTCAAACGTGACCTTCCTACATTATCTGAGTGTGGTCGACTTTAATGCACGCAAGACAAAATGCTGTCATCTGTACATTTTGGTTGTATCAAAACTAGGGAATCGGAAGCTCCTGTTGTTCTAGGCATGAAAATTCAGTCCGATGTCCACTGGAACAAACACGATTTTAAAGTGCCAAAAGAAGCATTCAAGTGTGTCGGTTTTTAGAACTGAGCAAGAAGCACTTCACTCCATCCGATTTACTGACTATTCAGGAAAAAAAGTTTCATCATATCTATGAAACAGTTTCAATGGACGAAAATCTATGCAACATTGTCATATTTATAAAATTGTTATACATATGATGAAACTGGTTTATAAATATTTATAAAAATGCTTCATAAAAATATTATTAAGGTGATGCATTTCGGAAGTCCACATGGAGCTGGCTCAAATTTAATACTCCACTAGACTAAGAAAAATTGCCATTTTTATTATATCTCTTTCGGTTTTTGAGATATGGGCCATTAGCATAAAAAAATATTACAAGGTGACAAATTTCTATAAAGAATTTTTCATAAATATTTATAAAAAGTTTCGTAATTTTTATGAAAATTTTATAAATAAGACAATTTTTCATAGATTTTTGTTCAATAAATTCATTCATTCAATTCATAAATGTGATGAAACTTTGTTCCCTTAACATTTAGTGAAGTTTACCGAATTCGAAGGATTTCACTTCCATTCTCACAACCTCGTGAAGCCCAGCTTCCGTTAAGCGGACCTTGATATAGACATGTTGACTACCCGAGAATTGTGGCGATCCGTCGAGTTGTGGTCTTACGTGTGCATCGATGAGTCTTTCCAGTTTCTTAAGCAAAAATGTTAAGAGATTGATTAGACTGAATTCCTTTGCAGCTTTATGACTACTTTTGCCAATCTTAGGTATAAATGCCAGTTTAACCTTTCTCCAGCTTACGGGCACGTAGTTTAGAAATAGTGAACATCTATACATATATCACAAGCAGCCAGGTTCAGATCCTAGGCACTCTGCAGCATTAGCGAAAGAATTCCATCTAGATCAGTCGATTTATATGGATAAAAACTACCAATTTCCTGATATTATCTCATATTACCCGGTAGATGGCGCCACGAGTACCAATATCCTAAATTTAAATGATAACGCTATTTTTTCCTCTCATAATTTTAAAAAATTTCCATATCTTGAAAACGAAGAGAGAAAACAAAATTTGCGAAAATTTGTACTACCACCTACTCCAACACATTCCAATGAAAATGTCATGCCTAACAAACATGAATCTCGGTGGGACCCTAGACAATCATAATGTTTTGCTGAAAAAATATCCAACGATCCAAGATTAAATTGCCTTATTGAAAATGAAAACAAAGTCGAAAAATTCATTATGATTTACAAACACTATGGATATTTTAAGAGGAATGATTGCAAGAATATGTATTTTTGCAGTAGTTCCATAACTTAATACAAGATTTTTGTCGTTTTTTTGGCCACCAAAGAGGTCTGAATAAAATATTACGTTTTTTTTAATTTTCTTTTTGCTTCTCTAGAATTCGTGGTTCCACAAAATGTGAAACCTTTAAATACTAAACTGTACATAAAACATTAAAAATGCATCCTTTTTTATTATTATTTTATTTTTTACGATTCAATTGAATTTCGTTATAAAAAATAATGGACATTTAATAAATCTTCAATTGTTACAGATTTTTTTTTGCAAAAAAAAAAAATCGCATAAAACTTTGCTTGTACAATAAAAACAATCAACAACAAACAACAACAATAAACAAACCATTAAAACAGATGCACATGTGTTGTTTGTTGCTGCACTCAGAATATTTTTACAGTAACTACATATTGTACATTCGGGTAGTAAACAGTAGTAGTTGTTTTAACTGCTAGTGTAGTAATTTTTCTATGAGAAAATTAAAAACAACTAATTTAGACAGTAATTTCGAACAATAACTAATCAAAATAAACTGTACTTCTGTAACAGTTGTTTTGAGTAGTTATTTCAGTATTTTTATAAACAACTACCAAAACAGTAATTTTGCAGTAAACAGTTAATTTTTGATAGTTACAGTAGACTCGCGGTAACGTGAACTATTAAAACCTGAGCGTGTTCACGTTTGCGAAGTTGTTCATGTTTACGAAGGTGTAATTTTTTACATCTTAAAAATAAAATAGACATATATTTAACTCAAATTCATATATTTTTTTTATTAATTCATATTCATACTTGCTTTGCTAAGCTAGTCACGCTTGATCCTCTTTTTATTTTTTCTATTACATCCACTTTTTCCTTTAAAAATAAAAAATTTTGTAGTTTTTGCGACATTTTTCACGACACACTTTATATTAAACTAAAAACAAAATAAGCAAATCAACAGCGCGCGTTACACAAAATGCCAGAATATATTCATAAGCAATCATTTACGGGGATTCCCAATTTTTAAAAAAGTAGTGATTGCTTAAAAATGTTCAAAGAAAACAACGTTTCCTATGTTCCATTAATTTTACATTTGTTCACGTTATAGGTCTTTCTTACTGTGTTCACGCTACAGAGTAGTCAGTGTAAAAAAAATGATGTTCATGCTAGCCAGTGTTCACGTAATGCGGTGTTTTTGTTATCGCGAGTCTACTGTATTTAAAAATAGAAGATTATGTCGAGTTTCTAATAATTCTCGTTTAGTTTATATTTGTTATTATTGATATGTTAAGAGTTTGCAAAAAATAATAATTAGAAATTTTAATTGTATCTCCAATGCATAATAACGTCATAACTGGAATTTTGACTTTGCATTTTAAGCCATTCTGTACCCCTGTTGCGTTTTCGCAACATCAACTTTTGAGAGCCTGTAACTTTTGATAGGAAGGTGATATAACAACGCAGTAAAAAGCATGTTTAAATTTCAAGTCTTGTCTACTAACGTGGTTTAAAAAATGTTTAAATTTATTATTTCGGGGTTGCCATGTAATGATTTAAAAAAAAACAATTTTTCACTTTTTTTAAAAGCACTTTTTATAAATGTGATTTATTGGTATCGATAAATACATAAAAGAAAACTTTTTAAATTATAAAAAAAATTCATTCAACATTTACTTTATGAAAAAAATTTATTACTCTAATCAAGATTTTTCCGTCTTTTTAAAAATAGAAGTATGAGGAAAATTAATCCGTTTCTGTTTTTAATATCAAAAATGTACTATTATCTCTCAACCAGCAAACGTACATATAAAATTGAGCGATTAGTGTTGGCAAATAACAGTTTTCAAAAACAGTCTGAAAATGCCAAAAATAGTGCAAAAACAACAAATAGAATTTTGTGCAATTTCTGGATAGATACTTGACTTGTTAATACATAAAAAATAAATTTTTCAAAAAATATTAACCCCTTAAGTGCGTACAAACCTTCAAAGTTTCAATTTCAATTTATCATATCTCCACTAGAGGGCGCGATGAGGCTACACAATTTACTGAAAATGCATACTGGGAAACCAACGTGTCTTTCTACTAAGTTTTGTCAAAAAACTCGCACGGAATCTATGCTTGGTACAAAATGGGTTAAGTAGGATGTAGGAAATACACATTTTTATTGTAATTAAAAGAAAAATATATACTTTTTTATTAAAAAATATTTTTAAAATACCGAAAAAATAACTGTTTTTACAACGTGTGCTGTCGTTTTATGTTCATTGTTTTGTTGCTCGTTTTTATGGTTTGTTTATGCATTCATTTAAGGCTAGTTGTTTTTGACGGCTTCGATAGTTGTTTTGACTACCATTGCAGTTGTTTCATGAATAGTTAAAAATGACTACATGGTTAGTAATTTGTATGACAAATACAGTTATCGCCTTTTTGAATGCATTTGTAGTCATTTCTACCTTCATAATTTTCTGAGTGTGTTTTAATGTTGTTCATGATGCTGATGCGTAGAGTCTACCATGCCATCCATTACAGCCTGCTCCTATTGAGAATGTAAACATGTAACAGCAGAATAACAAACAATAACAAAACCAAAAATTACACTACTCAACGGCCAAAAAAACTCTGGTTTGAAATATGCCTTTTTTAATAGACGTATGTATGTATGCTGAATCTAAATCTGTCCATAAAAAAATTGCATTTGCAGTTTTTCTAAAATATGGGGTTGTTAAATATTCGACCAATTTAAAAAAACCAGGTTTCGAATACTTCAAAAAACTCATTTTTCAAAAACCGGGTTTCGCGTTTAAGTTTAATTTACACGATTAGTAGCCATAGTATTATGACTGCTGTTAGGCCTAGATCTTTAAAATGTTTTGTTCCACCGGCGATTTGGTTCGAAATGTCTCATACATACAAATTTTTTCGTATTTTGGTTTGTGCGTATCTAACAGTGATACTATGACTTACGAAGCAGCAGCAGTTTTCAGATCTATATATATTTCATATGATCAAATATACAAGAAATGCTAATATATAACATACGATACAATGATATATGATGATATATTACGTTATATTAAACAATTTTAATAAACTAAGTACAAGATACGAACATATTTCGTAATATATTGCCACAGATATCTGCATATATAATGATATCAAGTTATATATATATGACTGTATAGAAACTTTTTTCATTTAGAACACAAACTTACAAGGAATTGGTGTAATTTTTTTTAAAATGTATATTTGTCGCGTGTGACATTCACATTAATATTTGAAATTGGTTAGCGTATTTCGTGAACTTAGTTTCTTTGTAAACACCACCTTTGTAAACCATCACATCAAAATTTTTAAACGCAAGCATTTTATGAACTTTTTAAAAATTTTGCTTAATGAAATAAAGTTCTGCCTATTATGGAGGCTCTAGGTTTTCTAAAACTTCGGGTTCTGATGAGATCTTTAGCCAGATCGAAATACTAGTATCAACCTAGCTATTATGTTAGATTTGCTTTATTTTTGTAAATATACGGAGGTTGAAAGCTCGTTATAAACTGAAAATAACATAAAAATAATTTCGATGTACATACAAACAAAAAACTAATATAACTGTAAAAAATATTACTTGAGCCAGAGTTAAAACTAAAACTTTTTTTATATAAATAGAACATTTTCGGTCTTCAAAGTTTAATAACGTAATGATGCTTGCTAGGAATAGACCCTAACCACGTGCTTGATTACTAAGAAGACAAGAATGGAGCAAAATTGATGATTAATAGGTTTTTTTTGTTGAAGTTCTGACTATTATGGAGGCTTTAGCTTTTCTAAAACTTCGGGTTCTGATATTTAGCCAGATCAAAATACTAGTATCAACCTAGCTATTATGTTAGATTTGCTTTATTTTTGTATATATACGAAGGTTGAAAGCTCGTTATAAATTTAAATTGTTTTTGGTTAGAATTTTTTTATAAAAAAAAACATGGCTTGAGAACATAGTATGGCAGCTAGAGTGAATCTTTACGACGCACTATATTAATAAAGAGCAAACAAATTAAATTTTTTTTACTAATAGTGGGTACTGCGGCAGTTTTTTCCAAACACATTTAGCTTTGTGGCAACTAAAGCACTGTATAATTTCCGCCAAAACATACATCGAATAGACGATTTTCATGAGCTTAATACTAAAATCGAAAGGGCATGAACAAATTTTATGGACTTTCAATTTTACGAAGCAAACCAAATTTTTCATAACCTCGGAGCGCATCCATATATCAAATTCTTAATTTAATATGTTTGATGCAAATAAGTAGTCCTAACCCGTATAAAATATCATAAAAAGAGCAAATTAATATGTATGAGTTTTTTCTATCCCTCATACGTATCGATGTTCCCATAGCAATTAACCCCACCGAAGTAAAATAATGAATCAGGGCTATGAACCAAAAAGCTTCAATAAGTTCGCCAACTCTCCATCAGGTGGCGAGCAACAACTGTTCTAAGACTTATCATCTCGCGCAATTACAGTGTTGCCATGTCTGAAGCCCTTCATCTTTCCCCACCTTTCATCTCTATACTATCCCTTTCCAAAGAAAGCAATACATTAAATATAGGAAGTATTTCCTGAGTGTTGCCTCTCTTTAAAAAAAAAAAAAAAAAAAAAAAATAGTCGTGGTTTTCCGTTTAAGTTCTAATATATGAGCAAAAATTTGTTTGAGTGCATTTTTATATTTTTTAGTTATAAAATATATATTTTGAAATGTGAAAAATATATTGAGATCTATCAATTGATGTAACTTCAATGAAATCAAAGCAAAAATTTTAATATTTTTAATTTAAAACCAATATAACTTTTGGAGCTTTAAAGATAAATGATAAACGCGAATGGATTTATTATTATCATACGCAAAAGGTTACCCATGTCATACAAAAAAAAAAAATATTTTGCCGCAAAGTGTCGAAAATTTTTTAAATTTCTCATAAACATTCTCTTTTTTTCTAAATATTTATGTTTAGTTTACGTACAGTGATAAAATTTAAAATGTTACTGGCATTCAAAAAATAAATAGGCATAAAACTAAACATGCTAAATTTTGAACTTCTTTGCAATATCTGTAAGATATCCTGAAACAAAAACCGACATGTTTATAGTCAAATGAAAGATAATTATGTGTAGATTTATATATTTAAAAAAAAATCATCATTTTGCGGTTACAATTCAAAAATTAAGCAAAAAATACCAAAAATGTAAATATAAAAACCGCGACATTTCAAAAACTGCAAATGTCAAACAAAAATTTAAGGATTTGGATTCAGCATATGTAACAAGGAAACTACATAGTGTTGAATCTTAAGATTTTAAAGAAACTTTGATATGTTGTTGAGTACAAATAAATATTAGAAACGTTTTTTTTTTAAGGTGTGCAATCGCACGTTTAGGGGTTATAAAGTGGAGTTGAAACATTATGGCACAAAAAATTTTTCTTTAAAATTTAAGAAATTCATATTCTAGGTACACAGTATTAAATTACTCGTAAAAACAAAAATGTCTCAAACTCTTCTTCTTTTTTTTAACAACAAACACATTTTTTCATACACATTCAAATACGTTTTGTATACACTGATAATAATTCATGCGTAAAATTACGAAAAAATGTCAAAGTAACAAAATTTTTCCTAAAATAAACGAAAATTTGTACATTTTACAAAAGTTTTTGTAGTTTTGACAATAATTTCGTATTTTTACGCATAGATTATTATGAGTGTAGGTATACCATGTATGTCCAATACGTTCTCATGAGTTACGTGCACTGACAGCTAATGTCAAAGAGTTGGCAATCTATGTAATCTATGGCAAATATGGCCTATGTAGGATCAGGGCTGACACTTATTTGAAATATTTAAAATATGCCATAAAAATATGGAAAAAGCTCTTTGATAAAAGTCGTGTTAAATAAGCATTATTATATGTAAACTTTGAACTCAAATCAAGCACAACTTCCCATGCAAATCGAAAAAAAATGTTTGAAAAATTGTTTAAACATGCACGGACATGTTTTAAATATGAAGTTATTTGTATAGAGAGTTAAATAACTTATAAAAGAAATATATTAAAATAACGTCAAATTGGATCATTTTTGACCCTGGTTTTTAAACCCTTAACTGCGCACCTAAAAAAATTACGTGTCTAATATTTTTTTATTCTGTACAATATATTACAGCTTAATTTTAATCTGAGGATTCGCCACTGCGTAGTTTCCTTGTAAGCCTATTAAAAAATATCTATTTCAAGGACAGGTTCTTCAAAAAGTCGAAATTTGTTGAGTAGTGTAATATTGTAAGAAATAAAGAAAAATTTTAATGTACAGTATTCACAACTGAAAGTCGTTGTTGTTGTTATTGTGGTTCATGCACTGGATGGATGACGAAAACAAGCGCTAAATAGACTTATTTTTCATTATTTTCATTATTATTGTTGTTGTCTGAATTTCCTTTGAACGCTTGTTCCCATTCCAATGGCATACCATAATAATAACAACAACAACAACAAAAACAACCATAATGAAATGAACATAACATAAAAGAAGAAGAAGAGGCTGAAAAAGTCGTTGGTCGATTCAAAAAATAAACAAAAACCACTATAAACAACTTACAACCAACATAGCGGCCAGAGTTGCCACTTTTGTGTTAACTTATGTCAGGGAAGGCATTGTAAAAGGAATCCAAAACGTAACTTGTTGTTATTTCACGGAACCCAACAAACAGGTGAATGGTACAGAATTTACGGAATCCAAATCGGTTTGTGTACAGTTTCTAAATCCGTATACGAACCATAAAACGGATTTAAAGGAACAACGATCATCAAACCCGTTGAAAGACTGTCAATGACGAACCGTTATATCGTGTTGAACACGGACCCGTTATAAGAATACCGTATTAGGTCCGTTTCCGTAACTTTTTTTTTTTGTTTGTTTTAACAAAAACTGACTTGTCGATCTACTCAAATTGGAAAACTTAAGTAGATAGAGAGAAATCATTAGCTCGGAAATTATACATGTTACCTCAGATCTAAAAAAAAACTTAAAGTTGCCAATTGATTCCGAAAATTAAAATAAGTAGTAGAGAAAAAAAACCTACGGGTCATTTTATTGCATGGTATTTGATTTTTAATTGCGGTAATAAGAAAGTACGGTTTCAAATAATAAGTATTTCAAAGAGCTATCTCGTGGTATGTACGACTTGGTCGTTCGAGCTGAAATGCTATAAAACATTTAAGTCATATCATGAGATCCATGATAAATCACAAATAGAATTGACCGATGGTCTTCAAATTGGATTAATTTTTTTTTTACACACATAATCCATGGGCATAATACATCCTCATTTTTCTAAATTTTCAAAAATTAGTGATTTTTCACGGTTTTTATTTTCAAAAGAGTTCAAAAAATCGGAAAACTTTGTTATTTTGAAGAGCTCTACATTCGAAAGTTGTTATCGAATTTCTCTGATTCACCATTCATCTGATGCACCAGTGCTTTTGATACAGACGATGAGGAAGCAAGCATAGCTTAAAATTAGTTTAATGTTTTGTGTGTAAACATTCAATATCCGCCCGGAAGATGAATAGCGACGCTATTCGAAATATTAGCTTGATTAAGGAATTTTTATATAAATAAAATACTTTAAAAACAATTCAGACCTCGAGCTTGATTATTTGGAAAACCAAAATTCTAGGAAAAAGGTCGAATAAAATCCAAAATATAACTTAAATAATTTTTTTTTATGTGTTTACATATTTTCTATAAGGTGATGCCACATTTTTTAAATTTCTCTCCCAAAATAGTGGAAAACAAAGTGTTATTTCGCTACTACCTAATTTAAACCATATTTTCCGATGATCTAGTTATGAATTTCTATGAAAAATCTGGTATGAAATTATGTTTCATACACAGATTGTCACCAAAATCCGGTTTAAACCAGTTTTCAGGTATAATGTAAACTCACTATAAAAGAATAACAAGTCAAACATTTGACATAGAGAGACAGTACTTTTACGATTTATAGGAGATGGCAAATGTTTCACTAAATCCACGAAATGTCTATCTGAATTAAATGTGGCTTAGAAAATACATACAGAATCAGATTCCTTGTCAAAATCGAATTTCTTATCAGCTGAATCATTGAGTTGTTGCAACCAAATTAATTATTTGAACAAATAAAATGTATGGACATAACCTAATTTTTTCTTTCAATACCGAAAAATTAATTACATTCCATTAAATTTTAAATTGTCCCATTTTGTTGTAAGTATCTGGTAATCGGCAACACTGCGCAGCATATTCAATTGTAAATAATTTCATTTTATGTTTTATTTTTGTTTTGTGTCTACCATTCTTGACAACGCCAAAAACGAAAGCAAAACAAAACACAGAAAGAAACACGAAAAAAACACTGTACAAATATGCGGGATGAGGCGTAAAAGGTCAAACGAGTACAAACTTGATGTGTTGTTATGAAAACTGGTGTATAGACAAAATTTAAACAAAAACAGAGAAGAACCACACCAAAGAAATAATGCAAAAGAGAGTGCAAGAAACAGAGTTCAATATCTTTTGAAAGAAACGAAACATCGAGAGAGATGTAGAGAAAAAGAGATATAAATTTGAACATGAAACACTGGGAGAGTAAAAGAGAAATGCAATTGCTCTTAAAATTTGAGTGGAATTGAAATGGATAACATCCACAATTCATCATCCACAGCCATGCGTAGAAATTCTCTTCATATTTCAAAAAAATTGTCCATCTCTTTTCCAATCTCTTCCGTTCGCAACTAGTCTCTTTTAATGGTGGTTCTTGAATCATTCGCTCTCATTTATCAGTGTATCTTTTGTTTTCACTTCATCCATCGTGTGAAGATAATGAAAAAAAAACAAACCATCAAAACAAATCGTAAATTGTATGACACCAGCTCCTCTCCAGAAATATTAATACACCCCTCGGCTCTAAAATCGTGTGCTGCTACTGCGAAATTGAAAACCAAAACAACTTTTCATGCCTGTAGAGTCTTCTTCGTCGAGTTGATGGTATGAATGGAACTTTGAGGGTATGAGTCGGCACTATTTTGCTGTGTGACTTGTCTGGGCTTGTTTTTTTAGTTTTTTTTTTTTTGTTTGTTTGTTTATTTTGTTTCTTTTCCCACCATGTACCCCAAATATTATTGTATTTTTACGACTAGTAATACGATGCGCACGAGTGATGTACAATGAGTTGTTGTATGTGTGTGTATGTTGGTTGTTGTTGTTTTTCTTCTTTGAAATTGTTGTTATCTATGGGAATGTAATTGTATTTTATGCTGCATGCATTCATGTAGGAGCAACTTATCAGGAGTGGGACGAAAAATGTTCAACCATAACGTAACGCACAGATTCCAATCGCATTAAACGAAAGAAAACATGATGTTGTTGCTCTGTTGTAAGTGAATACATAGATGTTGCTCTGTTGTAAGTGAATACAGGGAAGATGTACATTTAAAATTCTTTATATCATTGCGCCAAATATTCTTTAATTTAATTCATCTCCTTAATTAGAGTAATGATAGACACATAAACGAGTCCCTAAACCCTTAAGAGTACAAATTGAGTTACAAACAAAAATAAAAACTTCTGCCCTACGATTCTTAGTCATGGTTCTTAGTTATGGAATGCTTCCTGGGATTTTCCGTCCAGGGATTGCCGGGAAACTTCGTGTCGTTTCCTGTTCCCTCAATCCCATCCCGGAAACTTGGTCCGTTAATACCGGAATCTTAAGACCACAATTTAAAATAAAAAAGTTTAATATTCTATATTTTTAATGTAGCAATTAACAATTTAAACAAATTTAACAAAGTTTAACTATCATTTTGACCTTAAATTGGACAAGAAAAAGGTTGTCTTAAATTCCGGCCAAAAGATTTTTATTTACCACATTTTGTCCAAATGCCGTTTTTGGGCCGAACTCTTCTTGCTGTTTTAAAGTCAATTTCTCTCACATTTAAAGAACTAAAATTCGGAGAAAAACATCACATTTATAATGAGAACTTATTTTTATGACTTAATATCAAAAAGTCTTATAATTTATTTATAGGGCGGGGAGTTAGAAAAAAATGTCCCGCCTTCCCGAAAATGAAAAGTACGAGATTTTGTAGTCCCTTTTCTTAATACTTAGTAGGGATATAAATACTGGTACAACATTGAACACACCCATTTCAATTGTAGAATTGAACATACCCTATTTTTATCAAATGCTTTGATATCTAACCTCTATAGCGTTTATCTGTAACGGGAATTCGAAATTGTGTCCAAGAAGTGGTCAGATAATGAGAACCGTATCGCTGTTATAGTGCTTTGTTTGAATTAAATCAAAAGCACAATTTTCAAAACACTTCGCCCGCATGTTCGTCTACCAGTGCATAAAACTGTTTGAGGAGACTGGAGTTATAAAGTTATTAAAGCAGCCAAATCAAGAATTCAGCGAAATACGCTCAGAAAACAGAAAATCATAGCACGTAAGATGAATATCACGTTAAAGAACATGAGTCGAATTATTAAATCAGTCTTGGGATATGGGGCCTTCAAACGTCGTTCCGGACATTTGCTGACTACCTGGGATGCTTCTTACGATGGGATCACTTACTTGCATTTCTGCGAACAAGGGTAAAAACATGGGCCAAAGTTTACCAAGAAATCGTTTTGGAAGCTGTTGTAAATCTACCTAAGCATTCCTTGTTCCAAAACCAGCCGTGGGCTTCCCATAAGGATTCTGCTAAAACGACCCAGACCTGGCTTGAAAACAATTTTCCAGATTTAATTTGCTCTGAAGAATGGCTCGCTTGCAGCCCTGGTCTGATCCTACTGGATTTCACACAGTGGGCGTTGTAGTGTGATGGTTAGATCATGGGACTGTTACACACTGTTACATTTATTCATATAGAAGTGCAAAGCATAATAGGAATATGAACTAAAGCTGCAACGAAGTTCGATGGCGCCCAAAAATTGTTTTACAATTTAACAACTTCGCAATAAGATTGTTTCTATGTTTGAAACCCTTCATTCTTCATCTATCCCCTTTCCAAAGAAAGCAACTTATTAATTAAATGGGAACATTTCTTGAATGTTGCTTCTTTTTAACAAAAACTAATGATCGGGGTATTAACAGGCCTCTGGAAACCCACACTAGAATAATTCCAATAGATATCTCAAAATAAATTTTATCGGAGTTTAAATAGATGTTTCGAAGACGATTTAATTTAAGTTTTCCAAATATAATCCTGCTCCAAGGATCCAATAGACCTCTCCGAAACCTCACAACGAAAGCTTTAATATAAACTTTCCTCAAAGACCAGTTCTTTAAAAACAAATTATTATACTCAAATGAAAAATTAACTTCCATAGATTTCCAAACTATAAAAAGTGTTTTATCATTTTCAGTACAATTCCACGATATTTATATAAATGTGCTAAGAAACAGGGTATTCAATGAACATAAAAAAGTTGAAATATCTAGAAAACTAGCTGTGCGATTTTAAAATGTTCTGCAATTTAAATGGAATATTTGAAGAGGATGCCCTTCCAAAAATTAAAATTTGTCGTATAGTGTTATATGTAGTAACTTTATATTTTATAAGCCCAGGACGATATCTTATGGGAGGTATCCCTACCCGAACTCGAAGATTTTAATGAACTTTGGATATGTTAAAGAGGAGACAAGAAAAAGAGGCATGTATTTTTTTTTAGCTGGCCAATCTCACGTTTAAGTGTTAACAAATGGGATCAAAATTTCATTGGTTTTTGTACGAAAACTTATTTAGTTACCAAAAACTAGATTCATTTATACACACGATCAAAGTACTCAAGAAATCATATACCAATATTAACACATTTTTAAATTATTTGAAATATAGGTAAAAGTCGCATAAAACCCGAACGATTTCGAATATCGGAAAAAGCTCAGACACACCCAAGATTAAATTACATAGACAGTAACATGCATTATTTTTACTTCATATAACTACAATTCCTTAATAAAACGCCAGATTTAATGTTACTCGAAACACATTTTTTTGAATATCAAAAATACTTGAATACTAATTCAAAGATAATGTTCTTTGTTTAATTTCCTTTTCATTCAAAAAATTGGCGTTCGACTTCGGACAATTAATCGCTAAATTTTGGATATTGATCATTTTTGAATTCTAAAAGCCAAAATGTGTCCTGTTTTTCAAATCATAAAGGGCGGTTCATTTTTGCATTTCACTAATAAATACTGAATTTAAAAACAAAGTCGCAAACAATGGTGCATTCTTTTGAAAAACCAAAAAAAAAATCTTATCTAGGGTATAACTATGAAACTCGAGGAAAAAAGCCTTCAATATCGCTAACGATAATATACAATTGATTCAAACCAAATAAAAATATTTGAATGACCTACATTATGCCAATGCATACTCAATTAAAAAAATTCAAGGTAACTTGATTAGTTTAAATTTTATAGACTGCAAAATATAATTTAATGCATGGGTTATAAATATGAAACGGACCTTATTACAACATCTGTTGTGCTATTAGCTAGTGTGAGTAATGTCTCATATATTCTTAGGCCAACCAACCAATATCACAGTGGGATATATCATCAAATTATTGGATTGCAATGAAATTTGTAATAGGCGTAAATGACATAATATAGAGTTTAAGTTTTAATGTTGAACCTTCAAGCTGCCGGTGGCAACACTATGATCCCCAACGTAGGGCACTTTTTCCATAAAAAAACTTTACTTCGCACCATTTTTTTTTCATCCGGAACCATGTCAAAGGATTGCATTTAGCACTCTTGGTAGAACAAAAACTTGGGTAAACCAATAGGATAGTAACAATTTCGGCTTTAATTAAAATGTAAATTTTCACTATACAATCAAATATTTATTAATGGACATAATCCAATGAGTTTTTATACTTAAATAAACTTTAAAGTCAACTATATGAAATTGATGTCAGAATTTATGATTTGCTGCAAATCATCCCACAATTACCAAAAATAAAAAATATAATTTTAAATGTTTTGCTGTCATGTCTATATTTAAAGAGGCGATCAGAAAAGACAGACCCAATAAATTCGGTATATGCTGGAGTATCTACAACAGCTTCCATGTGCAAAATTTTCAAACAGTTGGTTAAAGTTGATATTTGTTGTAAAAATGTGGCAACTTTAGAAGCGGCTGCGGGGAAAAGTATATTCAAATTAAAAATTTTTTTAACACAACTCGCTTTTACATGAAAAAACCTTTCAAAATAGAATGCGAATTTTATATATTTTGAAAGAAAATATTTATCTGGAGGGAAAAGAGTGTTGGTGCCTTTTGGGGAAAAATTCGCAAAAATTAGATATTTTTTTTTTAAATTATTACTTTAAGCGAATGTAGTTTTTGAGTGAGATATTGCATTAATTTATTTTTTATTTAATCAAGATTTTATTTGGTTAAACAAATAATGTTTTAAACAAAACATTGGGAAGGCATTTTGGTGTGCCTCCCTGAATGCATTCTTTTGATGTAGTAAATTATGCATACAATGAAGCAGTAAAGAATACATAATCATTAATGTAATATATAAACAAAAGAAGCGCTTCTTTTTTCATGGCATGAATTTATTGCTGCTTAAAGCACATGAAAGAAGCGCTTTTCACCTGCTTAAAGAGTCATTCCAAGTGGGACATCGCTAACAAAAATCATGATTTCTGGAATTGTTTCGGAAGAGCACAGTAATTAAATAATCACTTCCAGAACTGCTTCTCGGTAAGTACTATTTTTAGCTGGGTAGTCTTAAATCTCTCAAATTCATATAAAAATACTTTTTTGCAGTAAACTAGCCAGTCATTGGAACTCGGGCTAAATGGGTCTAAAAATATCGGTGTAATTCGACCTTACCTGAATAACTAAAATAACGTTACCCTTGAAATACCTTTACCGAAATGACTGACGAACCGTTATTCCTAAAATAACTTAATTAACGCTAAAAAACCGTTACCGCCAAAAAACCGTTACCGCTAAAAAAATGCTACCCCCAAAAATATCGTTACCGAAATAAAATAGCGTTACCCTTACCGACACCCGCATAGTTCATGGTTTTTTTTTATATAAAATTCTAAATAAATACACGATATAGTGAAATATTTAGTGGTTATCGATATCGTGTTTGTATGACAAATAATTTCCGTTCGAGATTAGCTGATGATTACTTAGACCGGGGCAGGCAAAACTATGGTAGCTGGTTTTCGATGGCGATTGTTTAATTAGAGAAAAAATAAAGTAAATTAGCTGACTATCAGAAGTTCCAAAATGTGTACTTTAAAAACAAAAAAATGGCTTTTTTTAAAAATCCCTGAACACACATTTTAGATGTTAGTTTACCAAACATAACAAATAGTGTTAGCAGAACATTTTTTACATCAAAATAGCCGAAACTCCTCTGCACAAAGAAAACTTATTTGTACTGGCAATCGAATTTGTTGCCAATTCAATTACTTTGTTGTGGTTACCGATTTTTTTTTGTTAACATTAACAAATACCAGAATCCCGAAGAAACCCGAGATTTCAAACTATCCAAACATTCCGAATCCAGGGATTTTTAAATATCAGTCCCGATTGGCATCCCTAGTTCCCATATAATTCCATAATGCTAAGTGGTATTTTTTGAAAAAAAAAACAAATTTTGGAATACAGTTGGCATGGAAAAATCTATCTCTATGTCGTGATTTTGTTTTGTTTATCGAAGATTTTTCCTAATTCCATTACCATACTATTATACCTAATTGGATTAATTTTATAAAAAATATTTGGAGAATGAATACATTTTGCGTTTTAGTTTTGAAACATTGGATCACTTTTGCACCACAGTGAATATCAGTTTGTCATAAGTATATATATTCTTGATCGTTATTAAAGTTGAAAACGATTTAGCGATATCCGTATGTCTGTTGAAATGGAGACCACGGCGCGAAAACGCAATAAGGACTGCTAATTTTTGCCTAGATTGATATACATTTTTCCGGAAAGTTTGGTATTGAAAATGAGCATAATCGGTCCAGAGGTACAAAAGTTATAAGTGAAACTGTGAAGGTACCTCTAAATTTTCCATAAAAATTTGTGTTTAATTCACTTTATATGAGCACAAATTCATAGTAGCGTCTGTTGTTTAAAATATAACGTCGTTTTTTTATATTTTTTTTATTGTTTCATTTGTAAGGGTTCATTGTGGAGAGTTTAAAGAAAAGATTTGGTAAAACCAAATCTAATGCATGTATGTAATAATTTTTTTTATTAAATGTAGATAAAAAAAATAAATATTATATTACGATAACTTTTGCAAATGGAAACCTGTTTTGCAACACGATTTTTTAGATGTGCCCCACATATTATACCAAAAATCGCGAATATATAGTATAAGCTGCTATATGCAAAAACATTTTTTTTGTCAAAATATTTCCCATTAATTGCCTCTTTTTAAAGAACTACCGCTTATTCAGGTCAATTGTACATTAAGCGTTCATATTCGCTAAAACTGTAAATAAAAAGGTAAAACCCTACATGAAGTCCGCAGCAGTGATTTTAATATAAAGTTTTGTGCATTTAATATGAGAAATAAATATGAACACAGATCTTCGAAAAGTTTTAAATGCAAAACCGATCTTTTTTGAAGTTTTATTTTTGTTTAATTTAACTATAAATTAACATTTCACTAAAATTTTGAAGTATGAGGGCGGATCAATAAGTCCGTGACTTTTTGAATGAAACACAGTTTCTTTTTTGCAAAAAAAAAAAATTATTTTTCAACGTAATCTCCTTTTAGCTCAAAAAAATAGGATTTTTCGAGGTCCATAAAATAGGAATTTCTTGGCCATATGGGGTCGTTTTTTTTAAATCCTCGTTAAATCGGTCCAATAAGTTGGCATAGTAGTCGCCGTTTATTGTTTTTTCCCTTTTGAAGGTAATCGATATGGATTATCCCGCGTGTATCACAAAAAAACTGTTGCCATCACCTTATTGGCTACGATTACGTTTATGGTCAATTGAGAGCAAACGCGGCACCCATTTTGCAGACAGCTTTCTTAAACCCAACTGATCATTTAAAATCGAAACCCCACTGCCATATGAAATGTCTATGGCATCAACAATCTCACGCACTTTTACTCTTCGATCGGCCAACACCATATCGTGGATTTTTTCGACATTTTCGGGTGTATTGACCGCAATTGGAAGTCCAGAACATTCAGCGTCATATGTAATTGTGCGACCACAACCAAATTCATTAAACCATTTTTTTACCATTGAAATCGATTGTGCAGAGTCCTCATAGTATTTATCAAGCTTTTCCTTGGTTTGATTGACGATTTGTTTTTCGCAAAAAATAATGTTTAATGAACACTCGAAATTCACTTTTTCCATTTTTAAAAAAAATCCAAGAGGTTGTATGTTTTGAACAGCTGTTAAACGCAAAGAAAATGACGGAACTTGCTCAAAATTCGACAGTAGTCTATAAACAGGTGGTACTTGATTTGAGCAATGTTGCATTTAATATAACTTCGAGGGAAGATCGAAAAGTCACGGACTTATTGATCAGCCCTCGTAAGTAGACTATAACGATGCCTATCGATCTTAAAGGACACAAACGTTTTCAAATTTAATGTGCTTAGCGGATCTTGTTAAAAAGAAATATTAAAACGTTGTTTAGCGATATGGGCATACAAATTCGCAACACAACTAAAAGTAATTTAAAAGTAATTGAATGCACTAATGCAACTTATATGGTAAAAACGTGTAAAAAATGCATTTTTAGAAAATGCACTTTATGAGGGAGGGGTTTGTTTCAAAATTACCTTAAAAAGCGATTTTTATTATAAATACACTGCGTTGCAAAACTATAATTACACATTAATTTTACTAAATTTCACTAAATTTCGTAAAAGTTACAAAAATGTAGAAGAGTTTAACCGGTATAAATATAAAACCAATGGAAAGTTAATAATATTTAACAATAAATTAATAAAATCAATTACACAGTTCAACAAAATCAAAAAAATTGTAAGCATCGGGGTGGCGACCAATCATTTCTAAAAGACTTTTGGACGCAGATGACGAATATGGCCTTAGATTTTTAAAGTTAGCTATAGTTAAAGAAATATTTACAAAACACTGTTTTTAGGAAACTTAAATTTTTTGATAAACTTTTTATAAAATAATACAAAACTATAAATAATAACGTAACTTTTTTGCAACATTCAAATAGTATATATACTCTTTAATTTAGTATAATACACATTTTGAAAGGTGCGATAATAATTTCTATGCATCTGTTTAAAATTGAAATTTCCAATTTTTCATGACTTCGATAATAAAATATCTCATACGAAAAGAAGATCCACGACTTTAAAACGTACCTTTAGCGAACATCACAGCTTACTTAAATTATGAAAAAAATCACGTGTTGTGTTGACATATTTTTATGCGTTAAAAATGTGGAATCTATGACAAATCTTATTAAATAAAAAAACAGATAAAAACATTCAGATATCGCACTTGATCAACAAGAGGGTATTAACTCAAAATTTTTAAAATATCACTTTTTTCAAGAAATTAACTAACAACATCAATATCTATCTATTATAAAAATTTCAACGTATCCCGATTACTCTTTCATCTCGAAAACCACTTTTGAGACCATTTTCATGATAATGTAGTGATTACCTTTATTTCAACAAAAAGGTATTATTTCGAGTTAATATAAAAGTTAAAATAGAAATGAATCGTATATTTTCATAAAAAATTTATTATTTTGATTTGAGCCTTTATTTATGTTAAAAATAATCAAACTTTTTTTTATTTAAATCGATATAATTTCAAAAAAAAATGGTATTAACTCAAAAAATTGATTTTTTTTTTGCAATGAGTGGAAAAATTTAAAACAAAAACAATGTATATATATTTTCAAATGGAATTTGTTTATTATGATATGTTTGAATTTTTAAATTCTGTTAAAATGTGGCCATAAACAGTTTTTTGACTCTACTGAAAATTTTAAAATTTTGAGTTAATACCCTCTTGTTGATCAAGTGCGATATGTTTTTTAACACATGCTTTCTAATCAATACCAACCAAGTTGCAATATTTTAAATATTACATGTTTAAAAATGTATTTTTTTGTATTTTCCCAATAGTAAATATGTACATACAAAATTAATTTAAAAATAGATGTCAACAATTTTGAACTTCAGATTAAATTTTCGAAAAATCTTGATATGAAAGCAATGGTTGTTTCGCTGAAATTAATTAAATTGAATATAAATTAACATCATGTACTAAATTTTTTTACGTTCGATTGAGGGATTTTGTAATACATATTCACAAAAAGCAAAAATAACTGAAGTTTTCACTTTAATTGCAAGGATGTCCTATATCCTTTACCCAATCAAAATTAATTGATGTGGGTTTTCATGCTCAGAGTCCATACTTTAAAAACACATTAAAAGTTATTCGTAGTTTATTTAGGTATATGAATTAATAAGAACTTGGATTTTTGGTAAAAGTTAAATTCGTGATTATTTCGAAAAGTGGAGCTAATATTAAAATTTAGTGTTCTTATTCGTGATCTATGTCCTAAAATCTATCACAATTGATATGTCGCATTTCCGAGACATTTTTCGTGTTTAACAGTGTTAGTATTAATAACTATAAATGCACTTAACTTAATATATCGACATTTAAAAAAATGTATGAACAATATTTGAAAGCAGCATAATGCGTGAGGCATCCTTTTTTGAATCAACTCAAAAATTCGATCAAACATACTGTCTACTAGATTTATACGTAGTTCTTTCGTTATATATATCCACCCATCGATAACTGCGTCTTTTAGATAAAAAATGCTTTCATATTGACTTTGTTCTGCATAAACTCGACGGCTCTCTAAATATTCTCAATTGGGTGTTCCTGAGAATACGCGCGCCATTCCAATACTTTTATATTTTGTCTTGTTAGAAAATGAATTCTTCTTCGTTGCTAGTTTCAATGAGTGGTACCAATTTCTCTTCTAATACTGTAATGTACTCGGAAGAATTTATTCTGGTGCTTGGAAATGACAAATCAAGCATACCGTCAGAACAAAAATCGCCCCAAGCAATTAAGGATCTGTCCCCGAAATTGCTTTTTAAGAAATATCGTGGTTTCTAAAGTAAACTAAAAAAAAGTCTGCAAAACTCAACAAAATTCTTGTTAAATTTACCAATTTTACCAGCAAAAATGTTGCTGACTTTACAGACTTTTTTTGAGTGTAATTCTCTCCACTAGCTGTTAAAATCATCTGGACCATCAAGATTGAACTTTTTATCATCAGAAAAAATCCCCTTTAAAAGAAATTTGTGTTTAAGCAGTCCTACCAACAACAGTCATTATTAACTTTCTCCGGTTGGTTTGTAAATTTCTTTTAGCGAATTCAAGTCGAGCAGTTTAGCTTTTGGCGAGTAATTATCTGCGTATCCTTTAAGAGCCTACTTATGGTTGATTTGGACACATTTATGTATCTTACTTTCATCGATTATCTGATTGAAACTCTTCAATGAGTTGTTGGCACAGTTGATTATTTTAGGTCGGTCCCAATCAGAAAGCTTTTTTCGGGTCGCCTGTTTTGTTTTCACCATAAGTGCTCGGATTATTTGCGAAACGTAAGCCACATTTTTAAATAGGCTGAAATTTTCCCTTTTTGAAAATCACTTACATATGAACCACTCACCATTTTATTGCAAAGTGAATAAATTGCATAAAAATATCAAAAATTCTTCAATTTTTCTTTCTTTGCTATTCTTCTTTGTATACTGTTTTATGTAATTATAGTTATGAAACACTAACAAAATATTACATAATTTTTCTCTTAAATCAATTAAGTAATATCTTAAATTTAACACGATTGGAGATCAGTTATCGCACTCTTAAAAACAGTTATAAGTTTTAAAAAAATGTTTGAAGTATTACAAAAATAATCATTTGTAATTATAGTTAGTCAACGCAGTGTACAGTATTGGCATTACGTGGTGATAGGTAACAATTTTGCATAAAAAGTTATAACCCTATTCCTCATATGGCTACTCCGATTGCCCGACATTCGACTACAAACAGATGAGCTCTATTTGATAATGGAGTATTCCGGACAAAGACTCGGGCTGTAGGAATAATTTCACTTATTGCAGGATTATGTCAAGAAGCATAGGTTTCCTCTTGATTTAAGGACCAACAAACACAAATTAGTAAAGTTTACGTGTTGTAACCAACCCCACAATTCCCAAAAATAAAACTTATATTTCCAAAACCAAGGTTTGTTAACATGGTTGAAATATGAAAGAGGTCACAAAACCATGTTTCCTACAGCAATAAATGGTTGTTTCAATTAAACTATTATTGTATCAATCATATTTCACCAATAATATGGTTGCTTTCATCATGTTCTAGTAAAAATTTCTCTCTTCTTTTTCAGTTATCATATTATTGTATTGGCCACAATCATACTATAGTATTTATTGCGCCAACTATAAGATGATCATTCGGTTTTTTTATGAGCGTTTTCGCTGTTTCAGTTTCATTATTGTTTGAGATTTTGTGAAAAGATGTTGTGAGAAACAGTCAGCCACAACAAATTAAATAATATTAAACAAAAAGACATTAAAAATGGGCAAACAACTTGGTGGTGTTAATTGTAATGGTAATTTTTTTGTGGAAGAAGGAATAAATTGTAGTCTTAACTCGGTCTGCCCTGGAAGTTTATTCAAAAGCTTAATTGTCGCGCACCCCTTAAATAAAATCATTGTTTATTATAAAAAAGTGATTTACTTTTAAAGAAAAAAAAATGTGAAAGAAAAAGTATGTAGTACGAAATAATCATAATATGTTTGCAATAATCATAACATGGTAATAAATGATGACAAAATTCGTGTGCATGATCATAATATGATAACTCGGACTATAATATGGTTATAATGCAATTATTATGGTTGCTGCAAACAAGGTTTGATCATTATAAATGTATTGTGAAATTGTATTCTTAACAATATTTTTATGCATGCTTTATACTGTAATCACATGTATAGCTTGTATTGCTGACACAATATTTCACAAAGCTTATTGTTCAGCGCAAAGACAATTTGATTACTTAAATTATTTTAAACCTCATTCAAGCTCATATATTTGTTCTCATGTAGTGAGTTATATGAATGTTTGATGTTCCCGAAATAGATCTATCAACACATTCCTGAAAGGGTCAAATAATAAATTTGAAAACAAAAAACTCTATAGATTATTTGTTAGGACAATATCCTAATAAAGAAATATAGAGTATGGCCTCGAACTTGAATAATTTTCATTTTCATTGCACAATTAAAGGTCGAAAAAAACACATATTTTTTATTTTTAATAAAAATTATATCAAATTTGTATAAAAGACAAAGTACAGTCTAGTTTACTCCCCCCTGTGTTGTTTATAAACTAAACAAAATATAAAAAGGAGAGAAAAACAAAAAACGTGTATTGAATATCCACCAGAGGTGGACCTTGCACATAACAAACTAGTTTTCAATTTATTTTTTGATCAATGGTTATAATCTTTAACTTCAAGCTCATATATTAGTTCTCATGTAGTGAGTAAACTAGTTTATATGAATGTTTGATGTTTGGCATGGGATTGTTACCGCTTTCAAAACGTGTTCTGATGATGGGAACCTAGAAAATTCCCGAAATAGATTTATCAACACATTCCTGAAAGGGTCAAATAATAAATTTGAAAACAAAAAACTCTATAGATTATTTGTTAGGACAATAAAGAAATATAGAGTATGGCCTCAAACTTGAATAATTTTCATTTTCAAACCTACGTTTATTTAAATAGGTGATTTATAACTTAAGTATACTATTAAAAAACACGCATATCTTTTTAATACAGCTTCAACAGAATGCTGGGAGAATACTATAGGGCTAATATTATGATAATAATTCATACAAATTTCCAGAATAATAAATTGATAATAAAATGTATGATGCTCTCCGAATATGATTCCCTCAACCATCATGTTTTTTTTTTTTGCGTGTATCCAATAAATTAGGTATATGTTTGAGTATCTACAACCACTTCCGCTACCTAATTGGAGGCGTGCTAGTTTTGGGGCAATGGGTTGAAATAGATATTTGCTTAAGAAATATGGCAACTTTAGAAACGGCTGTGTGGAAAAGTATATACAAATCAAATATTTTTTAGCACAAATCTCTTTTGCATAAAAATACCTGTAGGAATATTGTACATACTTTATATGTTTAATAAGAAAGTATTTGTCTGGAGGTAAAAGACTTTTGGTGCTTTTTGGAAAAAAATTACAAAAATTTTATTTCTTTTTTTTGAGTGGAACAAGCTATTTTTTATTTAATCAAAAATGTATTTGATTAAATAACCAAAAAAGCAATATTTTTATTTAATAAAAAATGTATTTGGTTAAATAATCAAAAAATTTAAAAAATTAATTGGCTTGATTTGGTCCCCCTATTGGCAAAAACTTTACCCGATTTGTACCAAATGGGAATATCTCAGGAACTTTCAGAGATAACCCACAATCTTAAACGTGTTTTTTATAGGTTGTTTACTAACAGATTAGAAATGTGTTAATTTTATGAAAATGAGATAAAAAACAATAAAATGGCGCGCACTCAAAAATGTTGGTGCAAATAGTACCCTACTTTGGAAGAACCTAAGAAAGGTAAACAAGTCGCATCCCACTAAGCGAACACAAAACTTAAAAAGGAAAAGACCGAAGCTTTCCAAAAAAAGAAAGAAAAAAACCCCCCAATTTTTAAAAGAAGTCTAAAAAAAAATTTTTAATTTTTTTTAAGATTGAAGAGCAAGCTATCGAAAACATTTTGGACAACATTTTTTTACCTACAATAGGTAATTAGTTATATGTTTGACGAAAATGTCAAAATTCAACACCTTCTAACTCATAACTACTACCCAATAGGTCTCAACTTGGTGCATGTTTCATTCCGATCCCAAAAGATCGGTTGCAAAAGTTCTGTCACTTGAGATGAAATTCCCCATATACAATTTAATAAAAATGAGAAAAGTCAATTTTACCTACTTTAAAATATATATGTAGTACCTTACAAAACATTAATGGCTAAATAATACAATTTTTAGTTTCGTGTTTTCCTAAGCTTAGGGGGGATTGCTTTCCCATATAATATGATCTATTTTGATGAAATAACATAACACTGTGCAACAAAAAATAGTATTCTTCACGAAACCAACAGAAATTAAAAGTATACTATTAGTATGTCAAAAACATCAAAGGGTTTTGAAAACTTAGCTCAAATTAAATTTTTAAACTCTTCTAAAATTTGCCTTTTTACCGTTTTTTTTTCATAATGGGCAAAAATTAAAATTTTCATGCACACACAAATATGTTTCTATACATTTTTGCCTGGCTAGACTATTTCATTAAAACACACTAATTAAGAAAAACGAAAAATTGACCTGAAAAGTCCAACCACAGCCTGACGATCCTTCTTCCGTTAAAAAAATCCTTCTCTTTCATTTTATATGTGCAGATCAGTGATGCATTTTGAGTTTTTTTGTTTTGGGCCAAATTGACAATTTAAAAGGGCCAAAATACCATTGATAGGGCCACAGGAATGATAAAGTTAGTACTATAGTACTTTTTTTGGTACTATTTGATCCGGAAAAGTACCATGATACTCCTTTGACTCTTTTACTACTATTTACATATAAATAAAAATTAAAGATTGAGTTTGAATTTTAACGTTTTTTTCACACAATTGCAATTAATAATATTGTAATTAATATGCAATTATATTTAATTTTAATTGTGAAAGACGTGGTAGAAAAGAATGAGTGTATTTTCTAAAAATCATAACTACATTGTAAATTTTTCAATTTTCCTGAATCAGACTGCGCAGTTTCTGGTATTGAACCTTCGTCAGTGACCCTGTATTTTGAACAATGTAATATTTGTTATGTTTTTATTTGTTCAATTGTGTCTATATGAAATTTTCTGTTCAATCACTGACCGTGGTATAGATAAACTGATTTCTAATGCCACATGCACTCGAACCATACGTTGGACAGAGCGCTTTAGCGCACTGATCTATCGTCAGGTCGAGTTTTATTGTGATTAAAACTAATTTTAATCAATACACGGTGTTTTTGTTCTTGCATACATAATCTCAGAAGTACAACTCCAACAACACAACAGTTCTATTTTTAGAAACTTCAGAGAAACTTCAAGATTCAACATTTAATTCAATTACCTATTCATAAATTAACATTTATCAAATGTATTTATTTGGATCCAATCGGCTGTAAATGGAATTGATTAAAGATGATTTTATTTGAGTTCGAGTAAAAAAAAAAGTGTTCGAAAAGTGAAAAATAAATATCTTAAAAAAGTACAATTGAAAAAAGGTCTTTGCCAACATCTTGAAATTTGCATTGTGATTCTAAAATCGAATGAGTAATGAAATAGATTTCCTTGCAAAAAAAGGTGAATTTAAGAAATAGTCTGATAAATTTCATAAATTCTGTAACTAAAATCAACTAAATTTTGTTTTTATATACAAATAAATTTTAAAAACGTTAATTTATAATAAAAACTTGTATTTAGTACTATTAGGGTCGAAAAAGTACTATTTTTTATGCTGGTTGGTACTATTTGAAAATCCCATTTATCATCCCTGTAGGGCCATATTTTTTTAAAAAATTCGATTATTAGATTTTTACTAAAATTAAAATAATATTAATTTGTTAATAAGAGTTCGTCATTTTAATGCTTTTTTAAAAATGAATTTTCATAAATTATTTCCGCTCTTGCGATAACATAACATGTTTAAAAAGCCTCCAAAAACACATTTTTTTAATAAAAAATGAATTGCGGCACTTCTTTTAAAAATTTGGACAAATATAAAAAGATTTAAAAATGCTATCGTCCTGCATTCAAACATTTTAAAACCTGACCTTCTGGTACGAAAATATATGATTTTGATGATTAAAAAACTAAACAACTCCCCGTTTTTCATTTTCTAATTAAATAAGGAATCAGGCAAATTTTATAAAAGTCTGAACTAAACGGTTTAAAGTAGTTAGTTCAATTTTGAGCTGAAAGGGCCAAAATAGATAAGAAAGTACCACAGGGCCATCAAGCAGTCAAAAGTGCCACAAATGGCCCACGTTAGGCATCACTGGTGCAGATTTCGTAGTTTTGAAATCAAAGCAATTTTATTTAATTACAAAGCAAATCCTCTCAGAGAATAGAAAATTTGCTTTAAAATTAGGGAAATACTCCCGAAAACAGGGAAATTTTACTCAATTTCTCTCAGTTTTCTCTCAGTTACAGAAAGTTTTGTTGGAGCTTGGGGTCTTACCGATACTCTACTACACGGAGAGAACTATCTTCACTTCAGTTATGAATTTCTTCCTAGCTTTAATGAAATTGTCACTGGAACTCGTCCATTGAAACTTTTCATAGAATCTATGAAACATTCTTCATTAAAGTCAATGTTTATGAAATATTTGTACAATTAATGATAATCTTCATAAAACTACTGAATGATTCCGACAATGAAGCGTTAATTTACTTAATGAAACAATTTCATAAAATTGTTAATATTAAGAAGTTCCTTGACTTAATAAAACTCTTCATGTATGTCTTGAAAAATGCATTAAAACTAGGCCAATGAACCGCTGTATATGATTTTTTAAATAGTTTCATAGAAGTCCAAAATTAATAAAAGGTTATACTGATATAATAAAGCACTTTATAAAATATGTTAAGCACTTGAGAATTAAATATTAAAAAACTAAAGTGTGAAAGTATGAAAATTAATGAAATTATGAAATTTTATAAAAAAAAAAAAAAAAAGTAAGTCTTTGGAATTATTCCATAGCTCTAAAGAAAATGTACATTAAATATACGAAGAGATATTTTATGAAATCGAATAAATTTTTTTTATGAAACTATGAAATTTTATGAAAAAAAAATTATGAAAAATTTCTTAATATTAATAAAATTTCTTGGATATAATGAAATTCTTCATTGAATCTACCAAAAAAAATTCTACGAAATTGTTTCGTTAATATCATGAAGGACAATTCTCACTGTGTATTATTATTATTCCTCTATGGCCCAACTTCAGAAGACCATAAAAATTAAATACGAGCTTCGTTTATAAAACAATTTGGGGGGTTTGATCTACTGATAGTATATTTCAGGCATGGACGGCGTCAATTATATTTCACAATCATTCAATTGTAAAATTTATCATATAATTAATAATTTCAGACCTACGTTCAAACTTGTTGGCTTAAACGCTTCATTGGAACATTTTTAATTTTGTCAATACCAGACATGGGACATAATACCAATATATGTGTATTTAATTACAGACCAATTACTTTTTTACGTCTAATTACATGTACTTGGATGTAAATAAGTAATTGCCCTGTAATTTAATACCCAGATGTTGTTACTAATCCTCATGTTTTGTATTACAAATTTGACAAAGTTTCTAAGGAAGCTTTTAAGCCTTCAAGTGTGAGCGTAAGTCTGAAATTATTAATGATATTGAAAAATTTCACATGTGAATGATTGTGAAATGTAATTGTAATTTGTATATTTTCATTTCCCATTGCTTTCATTCAGAATACAATCGGTGATATCCAAATTTGTTGCACAGTGTAATTTATTTTACTTTTGTAGAACATTTTTCTTTCAAGTTAATGAAAAATATGTAAAAGTTGTGAATTGAATAATAAAACAGTATTAAATGTAATACAAAATACATTTTCATGTGACTTTTTTAACAATAATATGGTGTTGAATTGTCATGAACCCCTAGAATATATACCGCCATGCCATCCATATATTATGGTCTTAACATTTGATGGATGGACCACAAATGGCATAATGTAATTTCATGATGTAAAGTAATATTCATTATTTGACGAATTTGGCAAATTGAAAGGGATGGAATGTGTTGTAAAAGAGACTTGAACGAATAGTTACAAAATTATAAGGGGGGTGTTATTTCAAAAAAATATATAGAAAAACTGTACCTACATTATGTTGCCCCGAATATGGGACTTTTTCGTATTAGTTGAAAGAATACCACTCAATCGATACATATTAAAGAGCTGAATATGGGAAAAGTAAATAAAAACATTTTGAAGTGGATCTTCAGTCCCTAGCAGCGATTGATGTGGCCGGCTTATTGCAATTTGACCAAAAAAAAATCCTCGATTTTTTTTATCGAAATAGCGCTCAAAAGTTTCATAATTTTTGCCATATTACTGGAAAAATATTTTTATATTTTCTGTATAGTAATTTTGGTCCACCAGAAGAGTTTTTAATTTAGACCAAGTACAATTTCTGTACTTTATTTTTTTTTTTTATATATAAAACAATTGTACTTGCTCAAAACTAAAAACTCCTCGGGTAGATCAAAATTATTCTACATAAAATTTCAAAATATTTTTACCGTAATAAGCCAAAAATTACTTACGAGTAAGCAAAATTTTTGCTGGGAGGACTCTTACAGAAAAATTGCTAATATTAGCAAAAAATTTGCTAAATTCAGCAAAATGTTTGCTAAACTTACTAATTTTTATTTTCTGATATTAGCAATTTTTCTTCAAGACTCTTCCCAACAAAAATGTAGCTGACTTGACAGACTAATTTTTTTGAGTGTATACTATATTTCAAAATATTTCTTTTTGTTAGAATTTTTCTGGTTTACAAAAAAAATTACTTCTTATTTTGTTGTCATTTCACTTGACCTAATTTTTCATTTTACTTAAGGAGGCATGGGGTATTTAAACTAAATTTGTAGTATACGTGTGAGTGTATGTGGTGAAACACACACATTGATAACAATGTCATCTACATTTGCGATAGTATTTATAAATTAAAAATATATAAATTTAGAACTTTTTCTTTTGTAAAAAAAATCTTTATAATGTACATATTATTAATGACGCTTTTCATTTTTCCTCTTACCACAACATCTTTCGACGGAAATATCCATCTTACATTCCATTTGCTCAGTCAGAGCCTCACTCTAACAAGGGGATTTACTTGATGGGTTATTTCCGATCGTGACGAAATTTGGATATGTTATTAGGAAAAAAAAAATAAGGGACACGTACTTTATTTAGCTCAATCTTCCGTTTAACGGTTAAAAGATGTTCCAAAGGTAATACATTTTTTTATGGAAACATGTCTGAAATTATTATTATATTATTATATCTGAAACTATCAGATTTTTTTGAACACCGTTTTGATGTACTCGAGAAAACAAAAATGTTGATACCGATTTTGCCAATGTACTGTGTTAGGGTTACCATTTATATTTAAAATATAGGTTAAAAAGCTCTTCGGAAAAAGTCTCATAAATGCCGAACAATTACAAATGTGTGAAAAAGCTCAGACACCCCTCCATTAAATTTAATTCAACTACAATTCTTTAGCAAAGCGCCAGTTTTAATATCACTTTAAACTAGGGTTTTATTTTCCCCAAATTTTTCGATTCCCGGGAAAGCGGGAAATTTTTTTAAATTTCTCGGGATTCCGCTCCATAGTAATAATATGAAGATTTTTAATGTGTTCGGCGGTTGTTTTTCTAAACAACCCGACAAAATTACTGCATTTCTGTAGCAATTCTTTTATGCAGTTATTTCGGGTTTTTAACAAAATGTGTGTGTATCTTTCGATGTTTTGAATTAAAAAAAAAGTGTTTTATTTAAAAGACGAAAATAACTTGCTTTCAAATTAAAAAATAAAAACACTAAAATAGTTACTATTAAAATCAGTTTTAATTCAAAACTTTTAGATAAACTTGGATGATTAACTTTTAGCTTTTAAATGTAAATTTCGTAAAACGAATTTTTTAATCAAGAAAAAGTATTATTCTGCAGCTACAAGATCAAAAAACATTACAATTCAATTCATAAACGAATATTGCAAAAAAAAAACAATGCAAGCGCTCGAGATATAAGATCGAAAACTAAAACTTAAAAATTCAAACCTTAAAGGTAAAGTATCTGGGAGTTGTTCTTGATAGGAAACTATCCTGGAGGGACCATATTTTTTTTTTTTTTTTTAAGAGAATCAACACTCAGGAAATTCTTCCTACTTATTAATGTGTTGCTTTCTTTGGAAATTGGATAGTGAAATAGATGAAAGGTGGAGAAAGATGAAGGGCTTCAAACATAGCAACACTGTAATTGCGCTAGATGATAAGTCTTAGAACAGTTATTGCTCGCCACCTGATGGAGAGATGGCGAACTTATTGAAGCTTTTTGGTTCATAGCCCTGATGCATTATTTTACTTCGGTGGGGCTAAATGCTATGGGAACACCGAAGGTGGGAGCAGCGATACATATGATATGGATAGAAAACTCATATATATTATTTTTCGATATTGATGTTTCCGTCACCAGGAATCGAACCCGGGACCATATGTGTAACAGTCCAACGCGCTAACCATTACACCACAGTGCCCACAAAGGGTGAAGAGGGCCCACATATCGTGGGCCGTCTGTAGAAGGCCAATAGGATCTAAATGGAGTCTGAATCCCAGGATGACACACTGGCTATACATTTGCGTCGTCAGACCTATACTGACCTACGCATCTGTAGTATGGTGGACAACGATAAGATTTGGTTCGTATGTGGGACTATTGCAGAAAGTACAGCGCCTATGCTGTTTGGGCATTAGTGGCGCAATGCGAACCGCATCTACGAGGGCTGTCGAGACTATTCTGGCAATTCGCCCAATTCGGGTACAGGTGAAGTACTAGGTCGCTTTGACTATGATGCGCCTGAGGGCTACCGGGAAATGGGACAGTAATGGCCATATTACTGTACACCGTTTTATTTTGGACCAGTTGCCAGGGTATTGCGTCCCAAACTGGGACTGCGACAGGATTTCAGAGAGGTCGGTCACGACGCTCCGGAATGAAATGGCTAATGAATTGGGGAGGATCTTCCCTGGAGTTAGTCACTTTGGGGAACGCTAAACCTATTTGAGCTCCCAAGACGGAGCTGGTGGATTTGGCTGACACCATGCATAGGACCATCTGAGAGAATACGGGTGTTGGCAGGACCACGGGGATTCTCTGGGGCAACCCGGACAAGACGAGGGAAATTCTGAATCTTATTATGAAGGAACTGAGTCTTTTGATGGAAATCCTCACGGGACACTCGACACTGAGGACCCATCTCCACCGTATTGGTAGAGCGGATTCGGGAGTGTCTAGGGTCTGTGGGGAGGACGAGGAGACCTTGGAACACTAACTCTGTGAATGCATGGCATTTGCCGTGATCCGAAATACTATCCAGTGACCCAATATCCACATTGGGGGAGCTTAGGGGCATAGGATGGAAGAGGTTGTCAGTGCGACGGAGTTCCTGGGGTAGGAATAAGACATGGGACCGATTTTTTAGAGCACACAACATCCTGGCTTAAGTGTAAGTCCTTAGGGACTTAAGTCGGATTAGGGAAGCATTTCCCTTCTCCGAATCCTCTTTTCGCCCTAACCTAACCTTTAAACATGAGATTGATCTTTATAGCATATAAAAATTTCATTAAGACCGGAGAGAAATCATCGGGACTTTTTACTTTGTACGCTTTGTATCCTCGGTGTCCTTGAAGAACTCCAACATTATAAATTTATACAAAAAGTCTATTGGGTATTTCCAGAGCTGCCAACCCAATTTGTTAAAAAATCGTAAATTTTTGCGAAATAAATCGTTATTTCGAAAATAAAAAATTGCCAAAAAAATCGTCATATCGAAATCTCCTTGTATTTCAATCAAAAAAGAGAAATTTTACTAAAAACATAGTTTTAATCACTTAATTTGTAAATAGTTCACCATTTTGTTTTGGTCATTTTTTGAATAAAATTAAAATAAATCTTTAAAAATTATGAAGCTTGTATTTGGTCGATTATTAACCCATTTTATACCACTCATCGATGCTGTGCAAATTCTTATAACGAACTTTTTTAGAAATACTCTTATTGCGCCCTTTCACGGTGGCATTCACAGTTTAAATTCAAATTTTGAGGCTTTCCAAAATTATCATGCCATAAATGTAGACGTTGCTGTAAATTAAAGCAACGGCAGTAAAAAATGGGTTAAATGAGTAAATGAATATTTTTTGTTCGATTTGAGGTTATTTTATTACATTGTAAAATGTCAGTAAATTATAGAGAAAAACATTCAAAAATTCGATAAAAATTAAACATGTTTAAAAGGCATCATCATCCCATTCATCATCATTTTCCATTGAATAAATTTGGTAAAATCGTCAATCGCCATTTTGGAGACAAATGGTCAAAACAGCTCTGCCAACGTTATATTGGGGTAACCACATAGAAAAATATATTGTCAATAAAAATTCAATTAAACTTTTGTATCATTTCAAACTCACTTTTAATTAAAAATTTAATAATATCAATAAATGTTTAATTTAAAATGAATTTGTTGGACACAAAATTTTTTGTTTTTATAACTTATAATGACAACAAATATAAAAAAAAATTGCCAAAATTTAAAAAAAATTAAAAATCTATTAAATCCAACAAATTTTTGAAGAAAATAGCCAAAATTTAAAAAATCTCAAAAATTAAACAAAAAAAGAAAAATCACTAAATCGTTAAAATTAAAAAAAAAAATAATAATAATCCCACAAATGAAACAAATCGCCTAAATTGAAATAAATCGCTTTTCGGGAAATATTTTCCAAAATTGGTGTTTTTTCAATTTGGAAGATTTTTTTTAATTTCGGCTATCTTTAAAATTTTGACGATTTTTTTAAATTTTGGTGATTGTTTTAAATTTTTGTAATTTTGGCAATTTGTTTTCCAACTTGACCGATTTTTGTCATTTTGACGATTTTTAAACCAATTTTATCGATTTTTTGAAATCATAATAATTTGATAAGTTGATTGAAACTCGATTTTAGTATCTTGTTGGCAAAATAAAATCGGTTTCATACTCCAAGGCTTTCCTATCGCTTCTTTTAAAAATATCGTGCCTAATTGGAGCTTACAGCTGTATAACTAATTCAAAAAATACAAGAGAAAACGTCTAGATTTTCTAGATGCAGCGCCCACTGCAAACTTTTTACATTTGCATAATCGTTTACTTTTTGATGAATTTCTACCTTACACTCAAAGAATTATGTTAGTAGAAAAATTAGTTAAACACTTTTTAAATCAAATATACCATTTTTCATAAAATTTTTTGCTGAAATTGAGTTTTTAGCTAAAATATAAGTAATACTTATTCAGCACTTAATAGTTTTAAAGTAATGTTTTACTTATATTTTACGAATGCTTTACTAATTTATTTTGCTACCAAAATTGTGCACATTACTAGTATTTACAACAAACACTGTGATATATGTACGCAGAAAGATGTAAATGTCGCGGTATGTCAAGATGTAGTACAGACAAAGAAAATTATACTAAAAACTACAACTATACATATAAAAATATAAACTGTGGATGATTTTTGTATATGTTATATTCATACATAAAACATACAAAAAAAAACACGCGAACTATGTTTGTAGTATATATAACTTGTGCATATAAATAACTCAAATATTATGTTGATTCCGGCTTGTCAAAGAAATTGTTTATTAATAAAATTAAAGACAAAAAAGTTTTTAAATTTAATAAAAAAAATAAGCAGTTGTTAACTAAATGTTTATAGTGCTAATTGACAGAATGTCGTTAAGTTGCAAACAAAAATAAATTCAGGTAGACAGACCAAAGCGGAAGACAAGGACTCACATCATTGGTAATTTGTTTATGTTGTCTTTCTCTATTTGCAGAAAATGGATTGTTTATGTGTATGTCATGTTTTGTTTCAAGAGTTATCTACAGCATTTGGCTTCATTAAAAATTGTCATCAATTAGTCAACCATGGATGTAGGTAGTTGAAATATACGAGTATTTCTGTTGTATATAATTATTCTTATATATTTTCAGGAAATTGAATTTATTCATGCCGTCAATGTATGGACATTTTTATATTTTTTAATGTATTGTAAATTTTTTTAAAGAATCACAAACAATTTTTAGGATTTCCAGTAAATAAATGAACTAAATCATAATTTTTCTATAATTTTTTTGTGTTTTTTTAGCCTACTAATATTTAGCAAAATTTTTATTAATTTTTAGCAAGGATATTTTAATCAAAACTTTTGCTGAATTTACTAATTTTTTTTGCTAAAAATCAGCTCGCTGATTTTGCTGACATTAGCGATTTTTTGCAAGCACCCTCCTAACTAAAATTTCGTTTTTTGAGTGTAATTATATTTATTTTTTTTAGCTGATCGACTTTTTTTTGTAGTATGAACGCATTTGAGAAGCTCTGCATTTTGTTGTTTAATAACAATTTGCGTCCTTTTTATTTTGCTGTTCAGAAGAATTATTTATTTTTAAGTTTCTTTCCACTTGCAATGCTTTATTTTTAACTACAATTAATAGTTTGTACCGAATTTTGATATGATGGCATAGTTTTTAAGCCTCTAAGTAATGCCCGTAATTTTAAGCAATAGATACCTACCGGTGCTTAGATACCTACCCGATTTTGTTCGTGTACACGGTAGGTATCTAAGCACCAGTAGGTATATATTGCTTGAAATTACGGCCGTAAGTAGTAGTTTGTCACGGCAATTTAATTTTTTTGTAGCTATTTAGAATTCTGTCCCTGTTTTGTCGTTTGAGCCCGCTGCCGGTGTAGGGTGTCTACTAGTGAGACTTAAACGACTAAAATTCTAGTACTACTAAATATGTCGCTGAATAAGTAGTTCGTGTAGATATCAACCACCTCCCCAAACATAACAGATGCTTCTTGTAAGTTATTTTTTTTTTATCAAATACAAAACTTTTAATACATAAGTTTAGATATAAGAATTTTTTTTTGTATATATAAGCTATTTCAAAAATTTTTGACACTTGTTGAAGCTGAATTTAGATGACCCTTATTTCTCAAGGTTTTTTGAATTCAGAAAAAGATTGAAAAGTCTTTACCTAGAGAATTGATGGCCACACAGAAATAAATTACAAAAAACAAGTTCCATAGAGCAATTTTGTAAATACAAAAACAAAAAAGTTGTTTAAATTAGCACCAACAATAACGATTAGAAAATACAAACACCCACTTTGTTGATTTTTTGTAATTTTGAATTTTTGTTTTTAAAGAATTTTTATATGAAAAACTACAATTTACAAGCATTTCAAAAAAAGTATTTTAGAAATAAATTTAAATTTAAAAACGAGGGTGTTTGAATTTACAAATTCCATTGTTGGTGCAGTTTAAAGTCGAAAAATAGAAAAAAAAAATTACTTGAAACTTGCAAGTTTTTTTCCTTCTTTTTTCTTTTTTGCTCATAGTATTTAGTTTTCAGATTTCAGATCCAAACCACAACAAGTTGAAGTCACTAGACTTGGGATATACATTCACAAAATTAGTTATTTCCATAACTCTGTTTGGTGAGCAGTTGTATGATGGTGTATAAGTAACCAAAATTTTCTGAGTTTAATACTTCGCATTTTTTTCCACAACGTTTTTGCGCCATTTTATGAATTGAGAACAGTATTTAAAAAATAGGTTTTGGCGTAAATTTTTTGAAAATGTGTGTTTTTTGCGTACACAATTATATTTGAACGTGGTTATCGTATTGCGTGAACTGCGTTACTTAGTTAACAGCACCTCCAAGTCAAAAAGTAATTTTAGAATTTTTAATCGCAAAAATATTATGAACTTTTTAAACATTTTTCGAAATCTAAATATATTTTTTGCAGTTTTTTTTTTTGTATAAAAACATGGATTGAGAACATAGTGATAAACTGCAAAAATTATTAATTTGTTTTTGTATGAAAACTTGTCTTTAATTTGCGAAAACTAGAAATAAAAAACCCTATAGTATATCCATAGAAAATGGTTCATAATGCCAAAGAACTGAAAGGTAAACTAAAATTGACAACTACGCTGATAGAATTTTCCTTCGTACAATTAATGAATGTTTTTCATTAAGTTGGATTCATTCGATTAATGAATAATTTTCATTAAATTAATGAAAAAGTCATTAATTAAGTTATATTTGCATAAAATATTTTTGGTTCATCCCTAAAATATGCAATCATTTTTATATAAATTGTTTTTGTGCACTAAACATTTAGTTCCGTCAGATTTCCACAGGAGGCGCTTCACCTATTTAAAAAAAATTATTTTAATACAAAAGTCTAAATAAGTTGGAGTTGTACTTCTGAGATTATGTATGCAAGAACAAAAAACACCGTGTATTGAATAAAACTACTTTTAATCACAACAAAACTCGACCTGACGATAGATCAGTGTGCTAAAGCGCTCTGTCTAACCTGTAGTGCGAGTGCATGTGGCATTAGAAATCAGTTTATCTATAACACGGTCAGTGATTGCACAGAAAATTTCATATAGACGCAATCTAACAAACAAAAACATTACAAATATTACATTATTCAAATTCAAAAAACAGGGTCACTGACGAAGATTCAGTACTAGAAACTGCGCAGTCTGATTCAGAAAATTAAAAATTTGCAATGTAGTTAGGATTTTTTAGAAAATACACTCATTCTTCTCTACCACGCCTTTCACAATTAAATTAAATAAAATTGCATATTCATTATAGTATTAATTGCAATTGTCTGAAAAAGACGTTAAAATTCAAACTCAGCACATTATTATGTTTTTCTTATTTAGGTCAATCGGTAAAGCGGTACTGTTTACATGTTGTTCAGGGAGATATCATAATAAAACAGAAAAGTAAAATAAATAAATATAAATATTAACAAAATATAAAATAAATAAGTAAATAAATAAATATGAAACAGGAAAAAAAATATATTTTCACTTACAATTCATTTAATGAAAAATATTTCATTAATCCAATGAAACTTTCTTTTGGGACTTTTTAATGAAAAAATTCATTGTATTAATGATGGATTTCATTACTACAACGCAGACAATTCTATCAGTGTACACTCAAAAAAAGTTAGTAAATTCAGCAAAAAATGTTGCTGAGTTAGTAAAGTATTAGTCAGGAGGGTGCTTGCAAAAAAATTGCTAATGTCAGCAAAAGTTTTGCTAACACTTAGTTGATCAAAAATTCAAAATCCTTACTAAAAGTTAATAAAAAAAACTCCAAAAACAAAAAATTATACTTTAGTTAATTTTTTTGCTGAAATCAAAATATAAAAATGTTCATACTCCCACATTGACGACATGACTAAATTTAATATCTGAAAATATATAGAAATAATTATATATAACATAAACAAAATTATCTTTTAGCTACTACTTTAAAAGGAATGCAAATGCAGAATTATAGAGACGAAACAATAAAATAACAAAATGTGCAATAAGAAAAATACATAAGATGTGTGTCCTTGTCTTTCGCTTTAGTCTGTCTAGCTGAACGTGTATTTGTTTGACAACACTACATAGATATCACTGAAAGTCATTTAGTTTACAAATACACATTTCATGTTTACTAAATTTAAATATTTTATTTTGTGTTTAATTTTATTAATAAGTAATTACTTTGACAAGCCGTTGACAGCACACAACTTAAGTTTTTTTTTATCCACAATGTATGTATATACATTGTTAGCGTCCTTTTATATTCAAAGCCGGCTTATCGAATGATATATTGTCAGGCCAATTCGTTATATCGAACTAATCGTTATAACTTTTTCTACTAAATCGACTGCACATTTAACATTTCTCAAAATTACGAGCTTATTGAACATGAATAATGAAACTGCAATAGTGGGTACATATATAAATTAAAAGGTCATCCATCAAGAAAATGTTTAGCTTATTTTGAGTATACCAATTTTTTTATTTTTACATATTTTTTACCAGCCGTTCGTTATATCGAGCAGAAATTAAAAAAAAAAATTAGTTGTATGAACTCAAAAATAAAAAAAAATTTAGTAAAACGTTAAATTTTTTGCAGAAATTTAGTTTTCAGCTAAAACTTTAGTTATACTTTTTCAGCAATTAATTCTTTTGAACTAATGTTTTACTAATATTTTACTAATGTTTTACTAATTTATTTTGCTACCAAAATTGTGCTGATAAGCAAAATAATAGTGTGTACAGCAACCAGATTGATAGATGTACGCAGAATAATGTAGATATCTCGGCTTGTCAGATGTAGTACAGACAAGAAAAATTATACAAAAATTGTAAGACAAACATATAAAATATTGTAAGACAAACATATAAAATATTGTAAGACAAACATATAAAAAAATCAACTGTGGAAGATTTTTGTATTTGTTTTTTTATAAATAAAACAAGAAGAAATTGTTTATTAATTAAGTTACATAAAATGTGTATTTGTAAGCCAACTGTTTATAGTAGTAATTTATGGAATGGATTTTATATACATCGAGATTATGTTATTTTAATTTATAACGAGCTGTCAACCTCCGTATATTTACAAAATAAAGCAAATCCAGCATATTAGCTAGGTTGATACTAGTATTTCGATCTGACTAAAGATCTCATCAGAACCCGAAGTTTTAGAAAAACTAGAGCCTCCAGAGCTTTAACAAAAAAAATTGTAGTCATCAATTTGGCTCCATTTTTGTCTGCTTAGTAATCAAACACGTGGCTAGGGTCTTTTCCTAACAAGCATCATGACGTTGCTAAACTTTGAAGACCAAAAATGTTCTATTTATACAAAAAAAAAATGTTATACACATATATATTTTTGTTTATATTATATATAATTATTTCTATATAATTAATTTCAGATATTAAATTAATTCATGTCGTCAATGTATGGACATTAGAGGTGTTCAACTTTGTATGGCCGTTTTTCAAAATGAGTTCTAAAGTCAAGATATGGGCTAGTTTGGTTCCTTTGTATGTAAAAACATTTATATGAAGTTTGGTGCCGATTGGATAAAGAAAACACGAGGCGGAAATCGATTGAAAATTGAAAGTGTGTTTTGTATGGGGGAAAAATGGCTTTTTTGGGTTTTTTCAAAAAATTGTTAATATTGAAGCAGATTTTATTCCATATTATAAATAAATCGAGATGAAGAAAAAAAATGTTTTCAAAAAGATATAAAAATCCAAAATCGGTTGAGAATTACCCGAGTAAAAAAAATACCCCAGACCACTAATGTGCCAAATACCACTTGATCAAACATTTCGAGTCCACATCCTAAACGTTTTCGAAATTAGATACCAAAATATTTTTTTTTTTTATTTACTGGACAAATTAACTGTTAGATATGAAATATTTTAGGATGTCGGTATGTTTTTAATGTTACAAAATATTGAGTAATTTTTGGCCCAAAGTGCATGAAACGATTTTTAGGTAATTCAATTAAATAAGGTAAATCTGTATTTTGTTATTTATAATTCAAAAATGTTACCTCTATTATGCAGATATTTGAAAGAAACTGCGTTTTTTAATGTTAAAAAATATTGAGACATTTTTGGCCCCAAGTGCACAAAACGGTTAATTAAGTTTTTTTTCTTTTTAAATAATAAATACCAACTACGGAAAATAATTTAGTCAACTTTCATTCAAATACGAAGATACCACATTATTTTTCGTTATCAATTTCATGAAATCTTCAAAATTTCGAAAAAAAATTGACCTTTGACCTTGAAATTTGACCTTTGCCGTAGTTCGATTTTGACCAAATTTTCAGAATATAGTGCTTGTAGTTTGTTTCATAAAACTCTGAATAGCATTAATTGGTACTTGTTAAAAGTAAATACTTTTTACCCTATGATCCAATTTTGTGCAAAAAAAACGTTTTCCTCGAAATCCGCCGAATTTAAATAGCTGCCCTTACTAAAATAAAAGGGGGATATGTGTAATTTTTGGTATTTTTATTTTAAATTTTATACTTAATGAGACCTTAGTGTGCGAAACTATTTTTTTTTTTTAATTTTGTTGAACAAAATTTTTTAAAATTTGAAGTTGGAGATTTGAAAAATACCCCAAAAATATTGTTGGTTTTCGACGTCAACTTAGAACAGGATACCGACATCCTAAAAATTAAATATTTCATTTCTAACAGTTAATGGGTCCAGTAAGTAAAAAAAAATATTTTGGTATTTAATTTCGAAAACGTTTAGGATGTGGGCTCGACATATTTGATCAAGTGGTATTTGGCACATTAGTGGTCTGGGCTATTTTTTTTTACTCGGTTGATTCTCAACCGAATTTGGATTTTTATATCTTTTTGAAAACACTTTTTTGTCTTCATCTCAATTAATTTATAATATGGAATAAAAACTGCTTCAATATTAACAATTTTTTAGAAAAACACAAAAAAGCCATTTTTCCCCATACAAAACACACTTTCAATTTTCAATCGATTTACGCCTCGTGTTTTCTTTATCCAATCGGCACCAAACTTTAGAAATCACTTTCATTTTTTTGGACACCTTTAATGGACATGTTTATAATTTTAAATGTAATGTCATTTTTTAAATTTTCAGCAAATAAATTAACTAAAGTATAATTTTTTTAAAATTTGTTTGAGTTTTTTCAGCCTACTTATGATCAGTAAAAATTTTATAAATTTTTAGCAAGGAATTTTTAATTTTGAGTCAACTAAATGTTAGCAAAATTTTTGCTTAAATTACTAATTTTTTAGCAAAAGAACTTTTTTATGGTTTCTAAAATTGTAAATTCTCCATTAAAAAGCATAGAGTATATAGATATTTGACTCTTTGACATTTGTTGTTAGAGGACGTAATTCTTGAGAATGTTTTGGACATTCGTTTCATCCTAAACAAATACGTCAATACTTTCCAAAATTTTCCACAATTTTAATATGGCAACACTGGCTGAACAATTTTTAAAAACTTAATATTTGTTGAAAGAAAATACCTAATGTTTCACATTAAAAAAGAAAACGGAGTAATTTTCTGCGGAAAGGTCTTGATCAGATATTTCGATGTTGTATAAAAAGTATACAACTAAATGTTGTCATTAAAATTGATTCCCGTATCCCAGAGTAGAAAAGTGTAGAAAGTGGATATATAAGTACACACAGAGAAAAATTTAGCTATTTGCCAACTGAAATTCCGTTACTATGACTCAAATTCAGTTATTTAAAATGTCAGACGATTGGCACTACTTAACATTCGTTTTCACAACAAAGTTCGGTTAATTCAACTGTATTTTAGTTGCAACACCCAAAATATTCAGAAATATAATGTTAATATCGTTGTACTAACTAAATTTATAAGTTGTTACCATTAATATACACTTTTCGATTCGGTTGGTACTTTATTTCTCTGTGTGTACATATTTGCCAATGTTGCGAAAAATACTGACATATCGTTACTAAATACCTTACAAAAAATAGAACAATATGTGGTTGCCTATATGCTTACCAGTATAGGCACAAAATAATGAGTCTAAAAATAAATTAAAAAAATATTAAATTTAATAAAAAAAAAAAATTTTATTCAAATTTTTTTTAATACAATGTGCCTACACGGTATTCGAACCCGGGCCTCCAGGTTGTCAGTCAACCGTAAATGAATTGCAAAATTTCATTACATTCCAGCTTACAAAAAATCAAAAATAAGTATGTATATATATGAAAGTTGTTTATGTATCTACTTACTAGAAGTGAAAAAATAATAAGCTTTAAAAATTGGTTTTCAGAAAAATTTTTGATCATTACTTTATATTAAAAATAATGACAAAAAATAAGTACTTCTGGGTTATGCATTATTTTTTGAATCAATATAATGGGAAAATTAACTACATAGTTATTATTAAGTTCTTATTATTTGTGTTAAAGTAATGCAGAGAGTAAGCTGGTGTCATAACTGACATGTCATTACCGTTTCTACACTAATAGAATTTTCCTTCATATTATTAATGAAACGATTTCATTAAAACCGATTCATTGGTTTAATGAAAAATTTCATTAACTGAATGAAAATTCATTAATATTGGTATTTTTTTCATTAAAATTTTTCATGATTTTTTCATAATTTCATAAAAAAAACTCATTACAGAATTCCAAGCCAGATCGATACAAAATTACATATTTTGTACCGACATATAAAAAATGTCATCTTTTAACAAAAACTTATAAAAAATGTAAAAAAAGATTGAACAATTTTGTAAAAATAAAACAATAAAAACAGAAATAAATTAAAATTGGTTCTTTTTAGTTCAGCTTTTAATATTTTAATGCCTGTTAATTATATTAAAAACGATTTTTTCAATCATTGAAGTTCTTAATATACATAATTTAAAAAAAAGAACAATAATTAAAATATTTCTTTTTTATGGATAAAAAAATTTTATTTTCAAAATTTGTAATTTTCGATCTGAAATTTAATCAGCTACTTTTCAAATTTTATCTTTTTCGAATTTTTCAAAAATTATGATCTTTAGCGAATTTGTTGAAAAAAACAATAGAATTTTTCCCCACTGTGTTACATTGGTGGGTGGCCCCGGGAAAACCTTTCTTGTTAGATTTCTTTCTTACATGTCATAATATTCCAAGTAACGAAAATTTGCTGAATCAGGCTGAGTTTAATAAAAATCTGCCATCGCTTTTGCAGAACAGCCTGTGATGTTTTCTTTCGAACTTTTTTTATAAAAATTTTTTATAGATCCTATAAAGACCAGACCTTATAAACAATATCAACGAATGATAATTTCTCAATAACCGCCAAGTTAATGCTATACTTAAATAATCATAAAAAGTGCAAATTATTCAATATCAACACAAATATTTCATACAAACTATGAATTTTATTCACTAAACACATGAAACTTTCATAACGATTAGGCTAGGATTTCATATACTTTATGAAATTTTCATTGGGTCAATGAAACTATTCATTAAAAAAAAGTTTTCATTGATTTAATGATTTTTTTTATGAAATTATGAAAAAATCATAAAAAATGTTAATGAAAAAAATACCAATATTCAGTTAAGGAAATTTTTCATTAAACCAATGAATCAATTTTTATGAAACCGTTTCATTAATACTATGAGGGATAAAAAAATAATAATATCTATGTAATCTATGATTTAAAACTCTTCCATATGTTTGACTTCTATTCGCAGTACCTGTCTCGGCCGACAATAGACAAAATTATCAAAAAACCCCAAACAAAAGTTTTTTAATTTCTTATGAAATGCATTCACAAAAATTTGTTATATCTTATCTCATTGGTAGTATTAAATAAATTTCCGTTATCTTGTAGTAAATAAACGTGTAAATTACACGAAATGCATGATTAACAAAATTTTGGTTCATTCATAATTTAACGAAATGGAAAACTTTGTTTTTGTTAAATCTTCAATGAACTCAATTTTTAATATTTCAACATAATATTAAACAACATAATCTTTAAAATTTTGAAAATATGTATTGATAAAACCAAAATAAATACACTCAACTACACGTTCAATAACCTGATAACCAACCAACCCACCCACCCACTACCCTCCCACAAAACCCCAATTTAGCAATAACAATATACATATAAACATTAATGAAAAACTTCCCGCCAAAGTAAAATGAGTACAAATGCACACACTTTTGCATGTATACAAACATAGTATACACAAGTAAAGGTATATTGTGTAAATAATATTGTGTTATTTTGTTGTATGTCCCCAACCCTCATCACCCGCCTACCCTTCACTGAAGTTAAGGTAGCTCTTCCAACAAAAACAAAATTACCAATGTTATGCTACGACTACTCCATCTACATACAAATCTAATCGATATTTTACGCATTTTTTCTTCGTTTCAATTTCATAACGTTTCTAAAGATTTTTCTTTCTACACAATCCAATTATCTAAATGACATTTCATTTATTTTAGAATTCAACACAAAAAAAAAAAACATAAAATCTTGCAATTTATAATGATAACAAATGCGTAAAGAAAGGATTTGGCTGGGAAAGATAATGGGAGTAGTATGGTTTTTTATAAATCATAAAACGAGATACAAAATTATAATGAAAGGAAGTAAATTTTCATCAGAAATTTATCCGATTTCACGAGCTTTCGCGGTAAAAATTTGTATAGCATCCAATTCTAAAGGGGGCACTTTAAACTGTGTAACTACGAGGGCGGATCAATAATTCCGTGACTTTTTTAATGAAACAGTTTTTTTTTTTTATTATTAATTAATAATCTTATAATTACAAATTATATATTATTACCCTAACCGAGCACTAGCTAATATGGCCTTCGGCGCGTTGTAGCCAGTGCCTCTGGTGGGAATCGAACCAACGACACCCGCACTGATAAGCCAGCACGCTACCAACTAGCCTACTGGCGCGCACTGAAACATTTTTTTTTTGCAAAAAAAAATTATTTTTCAACATAATCTCCTTTTAGCTCAATGCACTTAGTCCAACGTTTCTCCAATTTTTGTATCCCTTCCAAAAAATAGGATTTTTCGAGGCCCATAAAATAGGCATTTGTTTGATCAATAATTTCATCGTTGGAGCTAAATCTCTTTCCACCGAGCCATTTCTTTAGGTTTGGAAATAGAAAATAGTCACTGGGGGCTAAATCCGGAGAATATGGCGGATGAGGTATTATCTTGACGAAAAAGAACTTTTTTCTAGATCATATGGGGCCGTTTTTTTTTTTTAAATCCTCGTTAAATCGGTCCAATAAGTTGGCATAATATTCGCCGTTTATTGTTTTTCCCTTTTGAAGGTAATCGATGTGGATTATCGCGCGTGTATCCCAAAAAACTGTTGCCATCACCTTATTGGCCGACAAACTTACCTTGGCCTTCTTCATAGCCGGTTCACCCTGAGAAACCCATTGTTTAGACTGCTGCTTGGTCTCCGGAGTATTGTAATGGATCCATGTTTCATCCAGAGTTACAAAACGCAGCTAAAACTCATTCGAATTGCGGTTAAACAACTCCAAACAATCCTTTGAAGTTGTCACACGTTTACGTTTATGGTCAATTGAGAGCAAACGCGGCACCCATCTTGCAGACAGCTTTCTTAAACCCAACTGACTTTTTAAAATCGAAACCACACTGCCATATGAAATGCCTATGGCATCAACAATCTCACGCACTTTTACTCTTCGATCGGCCAACACCATATCGTGGATTTTTTCCACATTTTCGAGTGTATTGACCTCAATTGACCGTCCAGAACGTTTAGCGTCATTTGTACTTGTGCGACCACAACGAAAGTCAGTCAACCACTTTGTTACCATTGAAATCGATGGTGCAGAGTCCCCAGAGTATTTATCAAGCTTTTCCTTATTTTGATTGACGGTTTTTTTTCGCAAAAAATAATGTTTAATGAGCACTCGAAATTCACTTTTTTCATTTTTAAAAAAAAATCCACGAGGTTGTATGTTTTGAACAGCTGTTAAACGCAGAGTAAATCACTTAACTTGCTCAAAATTTGACAGTAGTCTACTAACAGGTGGTACTTGATGGGAGCAGTGTTGCATTTCATATAACTGCGAAAAGTTACGGAGTTCTTGATCCGCCCTCGTATTAGATTATTAAGACTATTTGGAAGGAAGTTCTTTGAACCTATGGTTCTCTGTACATTAGGCTGATTCTTAAAAAAACAAATTGACGTATTTTGGGCTGGAAAACCCTGGATTAGATAAAAGTTTTTTTTTGTATTATAATAATCCCAAATACGCAAGAAAAAATATTTAGTTTTAATAAGAGCGGTAACCCTTAACCACACTAGGCCAAACAAAATATTTAAAATTTTGCATTATTTTCAAAGCTCTGCTAATTAATAAAAAATTATAAAAAATCAATCTTTAAAAAAAATTTGGGAGCTTTTCTTTAAACACATCATAAGAATTAAATATATAAGAATATCCCAGCAAACCTTTGGTAATGGATGCGATAAAGTAATGCATTACCTTGTAATGTGTACTCCGTACCTGTATCATTATTTTCCAACAAAAAGTAACGAGTTACAGATAATAGGTTACATAATGCATTACTTTGTAATGAATACTCCTTACCTTCAGCATTATTTCGAAACATAGAGTAATGAGTTACCAGTAGTTGGTTACGTAATGCATTACTTTATATACTTTATTTTAAAACATAATGAGTTTCCAATAATTGGACACGTATGTGGTCGCACTTCCTCTATCACTAGAACTCTTGGCGGACCCGGCATTGTATACCTATGAGAGTAAGAATGCTACTTGCCAAAACTTATCTGATGCCTGTTTTACTCTATGGTTGTGAGCTATTTCCTAAATGTGATGCACCTAGTAAAGGGAAATTGAACGTTGCATTTAACAACATAATCCGACACGCGTTCTAGTGTATCTTTCTTTTCATCTCAGCTATATGGACTTCTTTATATAATCTACTAATCCTGATCATCTGTACAGCAAACTTTGTATTTCAGATATAAGCAGGGGAAAAAGACTTGGATCATTTGGATACAAAAGTTTAATTTCAGAGTGGAATTTCTACATATTCGCAGTATCTCTCTGGAATTATATACCCCGTAGCTCTCAACTTTTAAGTAACGCACGAAAATTTAAAGAAAATATTTTTAAACTGTCTTCGGCAAAGAAACTCAAACATAATTATTTGATATTATAATAAAGGGTGTTTTTTATACAGGTTTAGAACTTTAAGTTGGCAACACTTTTTTAACTGGAGGCCATTTTGAAAGCTGTCAAACGATTTGTGTTTAGTTTGGTTTGAAATTTCAACATGAATAGACTGACGCCTGAACAACGCTTCCAAATTGAGCAAATTTATTTTCAAAATCATGGTTCTGTTCGAAATACGTATCGCGTATTTTTTGCGTAAATATGTTTAGCGATGAAGCTCACTTTTGGTTAAATGGATACGTCAATAAACAAAACTGTCGTATTTGAAGTGATGATAATCATCAAGTGTATGTTGAGACACCGTTACATCCAGAAAAACTGACTGTTTGGTGTGCTTTATGGGCTGGTGGAATCATTGGTCCGTACTTCTTTAAAAACAATGCTGGACAGAACGTTTTTTACAGTCAATAGTGACCGCTATAGAGCCATGATTACTGACTTTTTCGTTCATAAATTGAACAACCATGATGTGCAGGAGCTGTGGTTTCAACAAGACGGCGTAACATGTCACGCAGCTCGTTGCTTTTTGTTTTCTATATAAAAATTTTAATTAGTTATTAAGTTATTAATTAATTAATGATCTTATAATTTTTCATATCCTCAGTTCCATACTGCAAAATAAGACTTTTAGTCTTGTGTATGGTGCAATTCAAATAAATTAATAAATAAAAAAATATGGGTAACCTCGTAATGATACAGCATTACCTTTTCCATTATTTAAAAACATAAAGTAATGACGTACCGATCCTTAATTAAAGGGTGATTTTTTTGACAGCTCAGCTGTTTTCGTGCAACATGTTACTGTTAAACATGTTCAGTTTGGTCAATAATTTTACAAACGAACAACGCTTGCAGATTATTGAATTTTATTATCAAAATTCATGCTCGGTTATGTTTATGGTCAGTTTGGGCGACCTTCTGAGGCGGCTATTCGGAATCTTGTGACTAAATTTCGCACCAAATTTGCATTATTGGACATTAAACCACAAACACGCATACGCATATGCTATATATATTAAATAGACCTTTCTAAAAAATTTTTTTTTTGGAAAAAAAAACTTGGCCTTTAAAGTGTTTTCCCAGTTTAAAGTTTTATTTTTGTCAAAAAAAAATTTCAGTGTAATATTTACATATTTTTCGAAAGCTGATTTAAATACCTTTCTAATGGATGTTTGAAATCGGTTCAGCCATTCCTCAGTAATCACAGCTTGAAAGTACATATTATCGTCATTTTTCAAAAACTTCGATACCTTGCAACGTCCACATATTTTCAAAAATGCAATTTCTAAAAATGAGGTTGTGTTTGTATAGGTAAAATGTAGCTGTATGCAAAATTTCATCAAAATCTGAGAGGGTCCTGTTCAATGCATATCGGTTTTGATATGAAATTCATCATATTTATGTTTAAAATAATTATTTTTCAAATTTAAAAATGGCCCCTTTATGATAAGAAAAAATTCTTTATCTTAAACATAATTGTTTATACCATATCAGTATATATATATATTCAAGTGGACGTGGCAGTGATTCAACCTTCCATGGTTTATGGGATTATTAACGATACTGGGCATTAGGTAGCCCACATAGAACTTTGAAATGGAATAAAACAAAGATGATTTTTTTAAATTGACATGAAATTTGCTTTATTCAAAAGATAATCTTTCGGCATTATAATTTAAATATGACTTCTGGCTGGCTCGGACGTAGCCAGCCAGACGTAGTGTAATCTGGAGGTCCAATTTTCGATGAACATTTGTGGGCGTATATTGGCAATAACTCGGCAAATTTTGTTCTCCAAGTGGTCAATCGTTTCGGGCTTATCGGCGTAGACTAGCGACTTCACATATCCCCACAGAAAATAGTCCAGCGATGTTAAATCGCACGATCTTGGAGGCCAATTCAAGGGTCCGAAACATGAAACTATGCTGTTACCAAACGTTTCCATCAATAAATCAATTGTGGCACGAGCTGTGTGACATGTTGCGCAGTGTCGTTGAAACCACAGATCCTGCACATCATGGCTCTATAGCGGTCACCATTGTCTGTAACGTTCTGACCAGCATCGTTTTTAAAGAAGTACGGACCAATGACACCACCAGCCCATAAAGCACACCAAACAGTAAGTTTTTTTTGGATGTAACGGTGTCTCAGCATACACTTGAGGATTATCATTACTCCAAATACGGCAGTTTTGTTTATTGACGTATCCAATTAACCAAAAGTGAGCTTCATCGCTAAACAAAATCCTCAAAATTCGTGCCCGATACGTATTTCGAGCAGAACCATGATTTTCAAAATAAATTTGCACAATTTGGTAGCGTTGTTCAGGCGTCAGTCTAGTTATGTTGAAATGCCAAACCAAACTTAACATAAATCACTTGACAGCTGACAAAATGGCCTCCAGTTAAAAAAGTGTTGCCAACTTAAAGTTCTATGCCTTTATTAAAAAACACCCTGTACTTGCAAAATTTCAAGTCAGTGACTTTAAAGTTACATTTCTGAAGTTCTATATTGGCCAAATGTGACATTTTACGGTGGGAAGTCCGAAATTTCTTGTTAATATCTTCTGCGACAAACCACTGAAAATATTAGAATAGTTTTTCCGAGGGAAGTGTCTGAAATTATTAATTTATTTTAACCAAAACTATCTTCGAAACACATTTTCTGTAAAAACTTTTTTTTAGAAATCACAAAAATTTTAAATTTGATAATATATTTCATAAATAAGGTGATATTTTTTATAAACGTTTCATTTGAGTAGAGATTTTAGAAAATTTTACATAAATAATTTAAAAATATATTCTTATACTAAATTTTCATAACTGTATATTTAACTAAAACTTAAAACTTTATATATTTTTAACAAACACATAAACATTTGAAACGACTAGAAATGAAATGATTGTTTCTGTTTTTTACTCCAACTTTCTTTTACACATTTCAAGTCCATTGCCCTTTTTACACTGCTCAGCTAGGATACGCTTCAAGGATGCTGTATGTGGCACAATTTTATGTTGGCTTTGTATATGTAGCCATACACTAATACACTCACACATATTCAGAGAATGGTTGTATGTGTGTTCGTCTATTACTACTACTACTACTATGAGGGTGTTTGTTTCAGACACTAAAAAAGGTGGGAAACTCACTGTTTTTTGTGTGAAATGTTAACCAAATTTTGTTTTCCTTTGTGCCATAAGTTTCGCCGAAGTTTTCTAGGAGACTGGGTATGTTTTTAACCACTTTGTTTTTTAATATCGTTTAGACGTCTTTATGGCTGTTGTATAGTACTTGATGTTAAAGTTGTATGCGAGTACACAACTACAAACATACAATTCTATTCATATAAATCAAATTGTGGAGATTTTTTCTTTTTTTGCTTTGCTTCTTTGTGTTTGTTGGTTATATAGAAGTTTTTTTTTTTTACCAGATAATTTAAAAGAATAGGGTCGAGGTAAATGAGTTAGTACTTTTTATTATAGTTATGTATGTAGTATATAGTTTCGGTTATCAGTCATCATCAACACAGTAGTTTAGGGTATTCTGTAATCTGCTGGACATGATAATCATGTGCGGCTCCAGCAATTAATATACACGATGTATATGTTCGCCATGATGTATAAGTTCATGTGTTTGTTGTTTTTTTGTACACTGAGGCGTATGAAATTTCTCTGTATAATAATTGCTAGAGCCGCGAATTTGATAATGCATTACAACGACACCTATTTTTGATTGACTTATTGTTATTTCTTACAAGGAGTGTCTCATTGCCCCGACTTTGAAAGCATAATGGAATTTTGATATGTGATAGATGTGACAAAAGTAGAAAACATTTGGTAAGAAAGATAGTTGTGCAATCTTATTTTTAATGGGTAAAATTGGCATTGTTAGTTTTAGGGCTTATCTTTAACTTTAGACTTTAGACTTTAGACTTCATTCGCAACCCAACAAGTTCAATTAAACTACTCATCGATGATACCTACCGAGGTAGAAATTGCCAACCATACCAAAAAAATGAGTACTGGTAAAGCATTGATATTTTTGTAAACCCACCGTGTTAAAAATTACCAAAGGTTCAACTAATATTGTACTAGGAAAACACTATTTTGTTTGTAAAGCATGCGTTTTGCCAGTACCCACCGCTAAATTCTTTGTTAATATTGTTTTTATTAATATTACAACCAATTAGAACCATTTTATTTAAATGTTCTATTATATTTCCTACATTCAAATATGATGTACATTAGAGCGACTCACCAAAAAAAGTGCTCGATGTACCCTCCTAAAAATGAACCTTAGACTTTTTTAAGATGACATTTAAAATATTTCGGCTCCAGCTTTGACCTCTCGTGAGCTGCGCCATTTTGAAAATTGGTCTATTTTAGCATGTTTTGTTAATTTGAGAATCTGTTTCCTTACCTACATATACAGTATGGGTATCATAAGAAAGGTTTTTTAATGCGCGTCCAACTGTATATACAATTTGTCCAAGGACGATCATCCATGTTCATTTTTTAAGGATATTCTATAAAAAAAAAACTTGTTTTGAATTTTTTGTTCGGGGTTGTTTGTAATAAAAGTGTTAAATTAACATATTTTAATCTTTAGTCGATTTAATTAAATACGTGTCTCAGCTTTTTTTGAAATTCGTGCTAGTTCGCGTTTTGACAAAAATGCAATGGGGTGGTAACTCTTCGTTTTAAGTAGGGCAATATGGGTATCAAATTTTTTCTTTTGCCAAGTACATCATCTTTGTATGTAAATAATTTAGAGTTTTGCAAATTAGATGCATTTTACACGGTGCCTTGGAATATATATAAATGCAATTTTGTGGTAACTCTAATATGATAGCGGATTCAGTTTCTAGATCATGTATATATGAAAATAGGACTTAAGAAAGAAAAAAAATGATCTACGACTTTTTGGCGGCATATTTTTTTCGCAAATTAAAAAAAAAATATACCGCCAAAAAGTCGTGGATTATTTTTTTTTCTTTCTTTAGTCCTTTTCGTTAAAATCGGAGAGAACCCATTGAGGGACTCTCGTTGTTGGATGTTTTTCTATCGATCAAGCCAGCGGGTGGCTTGGAAAGCATCATATACTAATTTGTTGGACCATTAACAAACCAACTAATGATATTGAAATTCTACTGAAGATCGATTGGTGGAGCCTGAAATCATGATTTAAGAAAGTTATTTTAGTATTTTTTTTTACTAACTAATTATTTTGAGTGTACTCGTTATTTATGTATACAAAATTAAAATTATCATATTTCTGACTAGTCTCTTGTCATACTTGTATACAAAATGTTTATCATATTTATTGTTTTTATTTTTTTTTCTGCCAAGGTTGGCCACCGATACCTTTTAAATGCTGTTATCCGTTTCAAACCCGTTTCAAATTGATAACCGATACAATACCAAATACCGAAACACCGGAGTATTAAAATACCGGTATACCGCAACCGTTTCGCTTGAAACCGGTACGAACCAGTATTGAATCGGTTTAAAAAAAATATGTGTTTTGCAAAAAATAATTTTAGGCATCATAATTTTAAAAATAAGGCTACAAATCACTCTTTATTTAATTTTAAACTTTATCAAAGTTAAAATCAAAAAAAAATATAATTTGTTTAAAGAAATCAGAAGATTTTTTCAAACTAAGTTTAGCCTGGAGCGTTATTAACTATAGTGAGTAAAAAAAAATTTAAATCACACTTTTTTACTTTCTAACGTTAAAAGTCATTTGATATAGTAAAAATGCAGTGAAAGGCGAGAGGATGGTTAATAACCCAGTGAGAAAGTTAAAGTGGTATAAAAAATCGAGTACAGGCTAACCGAGAAATTGTAATTAAATTAAGTTCAAGACGCTTTGCCACTGTTTTTTTATTGTTTTATTGTTTTTATATGTCTTGTTAGCTCAGGGTTCGAATCCTGGCAGGACAAAAATAATTATAAATAAAATTTTTGTGAAATTATTTTATGGTTTTACCAAATGTTTGCCAACGTTCAAAATTTTGCTTACCAAGTTTTTTTCCAACACTTTTTGAACAGAAGGACCTTTTGTCTAATGATGTTATAATTTTATGATTGGGAAAGCACTTGTACCACCTGTTAAAGTGCCTTGCCATCGGTGGTCCATTTGCCTTTTTTTTTTTTTTTTTAAAAAAGAGAGGCAACACTCAGGAAATACTTCCTATATTTAGTGTGTCGCTTTCTTTGGAAAGGGATAGTATAGAGATGAAAGGTGGGGAAAGATGAAGGGCTTCAGACATGGCAACACTGTAATTGCGCTAGATGATAAGTCTTAGAACAGTTGTTGCTCGCCACCTGATGGAGAGTTGGCGAACTTATTGAAGCTTTTTGGTTCATAGCCCTGATTCATTATTTAACTTCGGTGGGGTTAATTGCTATGGGAACACCGAAGGTGGGCATTGCGATACGTATGAGGGATAGAAAAAACTCATAGATATTATTTTGATGTTGCCGGCACCGGGGATCGAACCCGGGACCTTCTGTGTAAAAGTCCAACGCGCTAACCATTACACCACAACGCCCACAATTTGCCACACATTTGCCTTTTCCTGACTGGAATACTACGTAATATCAACTTTACATAATTTTTACTGGTCCAAAAAACGTAAAAAAAGTTAAAGTACGAAAAAGTTGCTGAATTTCGTACAATTTTTAGATTTTTTTACCCATTTTTATACCATAAATATATCCATATCATGGATCATAGACCCAAATATATTTTTGAAATCGTAAGAAAACTTCCTAAAAATTAACAACTTTGAGTTTTTTTTTTTAATAATTTAAAACATTTTTTATATTTTTTTAAATTTTTTCCGCTATTAATGTTTCGGTATCGGTTATACCGATACCAATACCGAAACAAACCAAAAATCAATATCAATACCGATGCCTATAACGTTATTCGTTTCGGTGGCCAACCTTGTTTTTTTTGCTAACAAACAATTGTGTTTACAATACCGTGCGTGAAAAGTAGAGAGCAGTGATGGGAGTGGGTGGGATGTTGTTTGTTACCCAAAATACACAATACAAATTTTTCTGACACTCTAACACAAATAAGGCATGCCAAAGCCGCCTTTCTTGTGATAAGGAACAAGGATAACAGAATGAAATACATATAAGACATGTTAAAGCTTGATAAATTTTAATCACATTGCCACAAAATAATATGGTTTTCCAAATGGTGAAAGATAAAGGATTTTGCTGTGATTGTTTTTGGGCCAAACATGACTATTGATTTTGTCAATTCAAATGATTTAATGGTCTTCTTCAACTGATAGCGCCTTTTCAAATAATATCAAATATGTTTTAGGGCATAAATAAGCGAAGTTCATTTCCACTTACATATTTTTTTTTTTTGTCCAACTTTTTTGTGTAAGACTAAAAAACTTAAGCATGCGTATTGGAAAAAGGGCGCGGAGGTAGTATATGTTTTCAAAAAGAACTTCCAATTTATCATTTTGTACATTATAAGCGCCAAAATATAAAAACCCGCCAAATGCTGTTAGCTTTTGTGTGTTTTATTTTTATTCTATTAAAATCAAATAATTTTAATTAAATTTCACTGCGCAACTCGAAAAATAAAACCAGAGTACTAAACATTGATCCTTAATATTTCGGCCCCGCTGATATTAATGGCGTAGCCAGTTTTTGTTACTTATGGGTCAGATTTTTCACAAACTAACATTAAAGTTTTTCGTATTTTAACTCAATTTTTTATAAATTGTTATACATAAAATTTAAAAAATCAAATATTTTATCTTAGTTTGTTTTATGGAAAATGCCTTCATTAACATTCGGGTATCAAATTTGGTTAATAAATGTACAGCATTAGCAAGTAAGTCTGCGTTTTTTCTCGCTTTTTCTATATTTTACTATTTTTCCACAATTCATCATCCCATTTCACTTAGAGAATCATCTGCATGTTATCAATGAATTTTTTGCATTAGATCTATGAATTGTCACTGGAACTCGCCCATTGAAACTTTTCATTAAATTAATGCAGTTTTTCATAAAATTAAATGAAAAATTTCATATAATATATTTAAAATTTCATACGTCTAATGAAAAAGCTTCATTAAAAAGAGTTCCATTAAAACTATATAATAAAAACTTTTTTTTTAATAATTTATATTTATTGTCCAATATGAAAATTAACAAAATTTCTTAAGAATAATCCGCGAAGTCACATGGATTGTCATGCAGTTTAAGAAATGTTTCATTCACATTCTGAAGAAAACTTCATTAGTTTAGTGAAACAATTTCATCATTTCGTACAAGGAATTCTCTCTGTGTTCGCCATCAATCACAGCAAAAAGACAAATCTGGCCAATTATTTCGTGTAAAAAAGAAATATAAAGAAAGTGCGGTTCATGAGAAATGTGTTTAAAATTTATATGACAGCATAGCGAAAAAAGATGATCTGTGAGTTCATCTTTTAGTATAATATGTAAATACCCAGGCAGAAAAATACAGTCTGCACAGTGTTGGCAAAACGTCGGCGACGGTCGGTTAAGCGTTGGCAGAACGTGGGATTAACAATCTTGACGGTGTTATTCTGTCACCCGTTTGATAACAGTGGCCGACCGTTGTTTTAAGCGAACTTGCCACCGTTGGCATAACGTTGGTAATTCAAAACATTTGGTGCTTTAAAATAGCTTAATTAAATTTACGTTGAGAAATATATATGTATACTAAAACACATTTAAAAAGCAGCACTACAGTTCGGTCTTTATCTTATACATCTTATTTAAATGAGTGAAATATAATAAAATATTAAAAAATGTTTCTAATTGGTTGTAATATATTGATAAAAACAATGTTGGCAAATTGTTTTGCGTGTGGTACTGGCAAAATACATGATTTGCAAAGAAAATAGTGCAATATTAGTTGTACCTTTTTTTTTTTTTTTTTTTTTTTTTTTAAAAAGAGAGGCAACACTCAGGAAATACTTCCTATATTTAGTGTGTTGCTTTCTTTGGAAAGGGATAGTATAGAGATGAAAGGTGGGGAAAGATGAAGGGCTTCAGACATGGCAACACTGTAATTGCGCGAGATGATAAGTCTTAGAACAGTTGTTGCTCGCCACCTGATGGAGAGTTGGCGAACTTATTGAAGCTTTTTGGTTCATAGCCCTGATTCATTATTTTACTTCGGTGGGGTTAATTGCTATGGGAACACCGAAGGTGGACATTGCGATACGTATGAGGGATAGAAAAAACTCTTACATATTAATTTGATGTTGTCGGCACCGGGGATCGAACCTGGGACCTTCTGTGTAAAAGTCCAACGCGCTAACCATTACACCACAACGCCTTTGGTAATTTTTAACAGGTTGGGTTTTACAGAAATAGCAGGGGTTTGCCATTACTATTTTTTTTTTTGGTACGGTTGGAAATTTCTACCTGTGTAGTTTAAAAAATTATGTGTGCCAAAATTCAGCCAAGAAAGTTTATATTTGCAAAAGACATTTTAAAAAGCACTTTCATTACAGTGAATGTCCACAAAATATTTTAAATTTTTTTTTGAAAAATGTTCACTTATTTTAATGAATATCACATATACAGTTGAATTTTATGAAACTTAATTTGAAATATTGTGACATAATGAGCTAAGTTGTTGTGCTTAAAATGTTGTATAAATTGAACAACGTTAATCCGTGCCGTTAGAACCCTACAAAAAAGAAATTTTGAACAAAATATATACAGTGAACTCTCAAAAACGTGAACTAATTTTTGCAAGGGGTGTTAGCGTTTCTGATTTTGTTCACGTCTGTGATTGGATTTTTTTTAGACTATTTTACTTCAGAATTAATCCACTTAGATTCAATTCTATTTCAAGTACTTCAGAACTAATAATAATCAATATTTATATATATATATATATATATATATATATATATATATACAGTAGGGTGGGTCGATTTAAAAATCGCTCAACGTTCAAGGAAAATCGTATTCTAGGGATCAAAATAAGAAACTTTGCCGAAGGAACCATACCTCTGAAGCGAATTCTGATGTCCCGACTTTAGACTCGTATTTTGACGTAGACTTAAATTTTGAAAAATCCCACTTTGACCAATTTAGAGTGCCCCAATCGAATCCAACCCAATCGAATATAATTTATACATTCATCTGCTAGAGCGTCTTCCGGAGAAGAAATAGAGACCCTAATCGTGAAAGACTCCTCCTACTTTCTGAAATATCTCTATCCAGAGATTTGTACATTTTGCTATAAAAACACCGCTAAAAAGGCCCTTTTCAACTTAAATTTTGACACCTTAACGGTCACCTAGAATGATGATGTATGCATTAATCTGCTAGCGCGTCTCCCAGAGAAGAACTAGCTCCTATAATCTTCGAGAGATTCCTCCTACTTTCTGAAATATCAAAATGGGCTTTTTCAAAATTTGAGCCTACGGGTCAAAAGTCGGGACATCAGAATTCGTTTTAGAGGTATGGTTCCTTCGGCAAAGTTTCTTATTTTGATCCCTAGAATACGATTTTCCTTGAACTTTTTGCGATTTTTTTGCCTCCATACAAATCGACCCGGCCTAATATACAGCCACGGACATTAAATTAGCACAAAATCACTGTAAATTTTGATTGTGTTATCTTTTTAATTTTTTGACTAATTACACCAACTGTTTTGGCATGCACTGTTGCATTGAACAATTGGCTTCTGTTAAGCAAAAAAAATTATCGTCATTATTCTTTCTTTTTCTACTTTGATTTCTAATTTTGCGATTAGCTGAGTTTGGCTTGGACAGTAAATTAGCACAACGGGTGTAGAAGTGTTATTAATGTTTTTTTCGCGTAATTTCTTTCATATTTTAAATTTTTTTAATTTTGTGTTGTTTCACATCGCTTTTAAAAAAAAAATGGGACGTGAAAAAGATTGCACGCTAGAAGAAAAGCTAATTATAGCAAACATGTTGACAGATGGAAAAAGTCACCTGAAATTGCCGAAATTTAGCATCGCTCGCGAAAAATAGTTTATAATGTGATTTTTTCCAATAAAACAAAATCAGTTAATAAAACAGAAAACAAAAAAAAAGATGCCACGTGTCAAAAACCCAACCCAAGGCGTGGACTGTGCTATTGCCCGAAAGTCAAAAAAGGACCCCTTCATGTCATCACGCGAAATTGCGAACGAAATTAACTCTGATTTTGCATTAAATTTATCAGACAGACTCATCCGAAGACGATTAAATGACGCTCAACTGTTTGGACACGCAAGCCGTAAGAAGCCACTCCTATCAAAAAAAATATTACAAATTGTCTATTGTTTGCTCGCACCCATAAGTCATTGTGGAAAAAAATACTTTGGAGTGGTGAAACCAAGGTTAATCGAATGGGACCTGACGGTAGAGTCTTTGTTCATCGACCAAACCGACAGGCATTGAATCCACGCTATACTCAGAAGACCGTGAAGCATGGTGGAGGATGCATCATGGTATGGGGTTCATTTTCGTGGCACGGTGTGGGCCCTATTGTGAAAGTAAATGGAAAAATAAACCGGTATCAGTATCTGGACATTCTTAAGAACCAAATGGAACCTTACGCATTTGAACACATGCCAGTTTAATTCACTTTCATGCACGACAATGACCCCAAGGCACACGTCGAAGTTTTTGAAGGAGTGGTTTTCTACAGAAAATATACCAGTTTTAAGCTGGCCGGCCCAAAGTCCTGACTTGAACCCGATCAAAAACCTCTGGAACGATGTGAAATGTGCGATTGCGAAACAAAAGTACAAAAACTTGGATGATCTTTGGACTGGAATACAGAATGATTGGTACTCAATTCCCCAAGAGCGTTGCCAGAATTTAATTCAAAGCATTTTCCGTAGATGCCAAGCGGTACTTGCAAATAAAGGTTATAGTACTAGATATTAATCAGGTAAACTAAAACCATTCATATTTTTATTATTTATGAAAATATGTCCTTTTTATTTCATTAATTTCATTATGTGCTATTTTAATGTCCAGCTATAAGTTGGCGGATGAGATATTTCTAGCATTAATGATCAGACAATTGGATTTTTCATCAAAGTTTTTTGTTTTTTCTTTTATAAAAAAGAAGGTTCGTCTTAAGTTTTTATGTTTACAATTTTTTGTTTCTAAAACTATAATTAAAATAAAAATTTAATTGTTGTTTATATAGATATTTGTGCTAATTTACTGTCCATGGCTGTATGTGCGCCCCGGTAGGCTAGTTGGTAGCGTGCTGGCTTATCTGTGCGGGGGTCGTGGGTTCGATTCCCACCAGAGGCACTGGTCTGTTTTCGCTACAATGCGCCGAAGGCCATAGTAGCTAGTGCTCGGTTGGGGTAATAGTATATAATTTGTAATTATATGATTATTAATTAATAATAAAAAAAAAAAAAAATTATCAATATAATGCTTTGTAACAAAAAAAAACATAAAAAGATTTTGAAAATATTTCTCCTGAAAAATTCTTAAATTCAAACATACATTTTAGACAAAATTTTTAAATATTCAGACACTTGCCTATAGAAAACTATTAACATTTTAAGAAATTTTTCCTATTAGAAAACTTTCTGATTCTGGGACTTTTTTAAATCAACTAAGTTCAGAATTTAAGGCAATTTTTGCATACCCAAATTATTGATTTTAATAGGTTTTTGATATTTAACAGTTTATTTCTATTACATTTACTATAAAAATAACTGCTAATTCTATTTAAATTTTATTCTATACGTTTTAAAACAATTTTGATATAAAAAATTCTTAAATTCGGAGATACAGGAAAAAGAGTTTTTCTGTTTACGTTAGAAAAGGTGTTTACTATAAGAACGTGGTAAAATTTTTATTCGGGGATTCCCCAAATTACTAAAATATTGAAGAAAAAGAAACATTTCTTATAAAAAAATGTGTTCACGTTTTAGAGCTATTGAACTCTGTTCACGTTTTGGAATAGTCAATGTAAAAAAAAAAGTGTTCATGTTTCTGGAACGTTCATGTTACTGGATGTTCACGTTTCTGCGAGTCCACTATATATATTTATTTGAACCATGACATGGATTTCTGTTAAAGTTTCAAATTTGGTTGCCAATATTTTCACTAGAACGCGATTTAAGGCAAAATATTTACAAATATTTCTTAATAAAGCATGGTTGTATATATCTGAAAAGTTTGGTTTAAAAATGTCCAGCGGATCTATGAAGTGCCATTAATGAGTTAGCAAGCAAAGTTAGTCGTATGAGCGATATTATTTGTATGTTAAAATTAATAACACTCATACGCAAATTGTATATGTTTTAAATAGCACCATGATGGACAAATTGAACACGTTAACCTGTAAAGAAATATAGAGTGTGGCCTCGAACTTGAATAATTTTCATTTTCTTTGCACAATTAAAGGTAGAAACAAACATCATTTTTATTTTTTTTTTTTTATAAAGAGAGGCAACACTCAGGAAATACTTCCTATATTTAGTGTGTTGCTTTCTTTGGAAAGGGATAGTATAGAGATGAAAGGTGGGGAAAGATGAAGGGCTTCAGACATGGCAACACTGTAATTGCGCGGGATGATAAGTCTTAGAACAGTTGTTGCTCGCCACCTGATGGAGAGTTGGCGAACTTATTGAAGCTTTTTGGTTCATAGCCCTGATTCATTATTTTACTTCGGTGGGGTTAATTGCTATGGGAACACCGAAGGTGGACATTGCGATACGTATGAGGGATAGAAAAAACTCATACATATTATTTTGATGTTGCCGGCACCGGGGATCGAACCCGGGACCTTCTGTGTAAAAGTCCAACGCGCTAACCATTACACCACATTTTTATTTGTAATAAAAATTATATCAAACTTGTAAAAAAACTTTTCTTTCATCACTAATTTTGTGAAAAATTAAAAAGATACATTCTAGATTGTCATAAATTTATTTACCGGCATATTTTTAAAAAGTACCATGATCAAAAAAAAAAATTTAAAGAAAGCTTATGATGGAAGTTATAATTAAAAACGCATTGTTATCATTTTTTTCGAACTCACACCCTGCGATTTTAAAAACAAATAAGAAAATCTTAAAAATGTCCTTGATTCGCGAATTTCTCAAAATACTCCTCTTAAATTTTTGTTTGCAGATTTGTTTTTAGATTGGAGAAGCAATATGTTCTTTTGAAAACCACTTTTTCCCGATAATACTATTATTTTATTCGATTAAAAATAAAAATATAGATTTTTTTTAATGAGTTCATAAATCACTATATTTTAAAATTTATTGTATGATTTTTTTTTTTTCAAATTTAGTATTTTTTTTTAAGTTTTGGAAATTTGTGTTGTTTTATTTTGAATATACTCATAGTAATGTCGGAAAAAATCGTTTTTCTAAATAACGTATTGCTTTTCCAATCTGAATTTGTAATATGTTTTAGATCAATCTGCAAACAAAAATTTTTTAAAAAAGAAGTGCATTTTGAGATATTAACGAATCATTTTAAAGTCTTCTTATAAATTTTTGAAAGCGTACACACAGAGAAAAAAAAGTACCAAAAGAATTTAAAAGTGTATTTTGATGATAACAATTTATAAATTCAGTTAGTGCAGCGATATTTACATCCGAATTATAGATATTTTAGGTGTTGCAACTAAAATTCAGTTCAATTAAACGAACTTTGTTGCGAAAACTAATGTTCAGTTGTACCAAAATACTGAAGTTCTTAATAACAGAAATTGAGTAGTAGTAACCGAATTTCAGTCGGCAAATAGCTAAATTTTTCTCAGTGTGTATATGTGAAAGCTTAACATATCTCAGAGAAGACAAAATATACTTTGAAATGAGATATTAATTGATAAAATCGAATTATGCGCTTAATTGAAAACAATATGTGTGATAAAACGCGAACGCCAACGAATTTTAAGAATATAAACAAATTGTTTTTTTCATACTAATTAGGAAATTACATAGATCAACCCAGTTGGAAAAAGACAAACGGACCAACACTGAAAAGGCACTTTAGCAAGTGGTACAAGTGCTGGCAGCAAGTGCATTCTCAATCCCAAATAGATAACATCATTAGACAAAAGATCCGTCTGTTCAAAAAATATCGGACAAGCACTGGGAAACCAATATGTTGGTAAAACCATGTAATAGATGGTCTAAAAATTTGTTTTCCAAAATACAATCCAAAAAAAGTTCATGTATAATTTGTTTGGTCTCGCAGGAATTCGAGCCCTAGCCGCCGCCACATTGCCAACCAGCAGCTCTAGCCACTGAGCTAACGAGACATATAATACTTGATAGCATAAAACGTATATAAATGATAACTGATGGGAAACAGTTGGCTGCTGTAATATGTCAGCAATGGCATAAGGTTTGATGGAAACAACTTGCCAACGTTGGAACAAAAAAATTGGTCTAAAAAGAGCTTTTCCAGAAACAAAAAAAAAAAAAATCAAATTTATATGACAAAAAAAAATGTTTGCCTGAAGCCAGGCTTGAACTCGGAACCTTCCGACTACAAACTTTTTTTAAACAAAGCTTCATTATTTTCATAAAATAAATGCCTTACCAGTTATTGTTAGACTTTTGAGCCTTTGATAATTTCTGACTTTCTTTTTCAATTATTTTTTCTGTAGACCACTGAAATTATTGTAAAACAAACGCTGGTAAAGCGTCTCAAAGAAGTGTGCTGCCAGTAGTTTATTTACAGTTCTTCTGTTAGCCAGTGTTATATCAGTGTTTGATTTTTGAACCACTGGCAGTTTCTGACTGCGAAGTTTCATGTAAATCGAAACGGATCGAGCTGATTATCAGCGCTGGTTTTGAAACACTATTACAAAATTTTTTGCTATATTTACTAGAATTTGTCACGAAAATTTTATATTGGCTACGGCTTTTGCATCAATAAAAAATACTGTTATTATTTCTTTAAAATTTCAACTACATCCACATGCGCTTGGTGACCAAAAACGCTGAAATAGTGTCACTTTTCCTACAGAGCAAACGACCATTTAGGAATTACACCAGTTAGTCATTAGAGTGGTCGGAAAATCCTCTTTTCTCAAAAACTTTTAAAAATAATTGCTTTAATCACACACAATAAAAAGACTGAGAAAAATGTCATGAAACACACACAATGATAAATCATTTTGAGCTAACAAGGGGAGTCTGCCGATGGCTTCTCTCCGATCATAATATAATACAGATATGTGATAAAGCATAAGAAAATAAGGCCCACGTATATTTTTAGCATTCCAATCTAATTTTAAGGGTTTAAAAAGTGTAGTTTTTTTCGGTTTATTTCGAATCGTTTCAGAGAAATTTTAGACATGGACACATGAAAGAGCTCTTGGAGATGTATAAACTTGTGTACAAAACATGTCCTATAACTTTCAAGTATTTTTTTATTCAAGAAAATATGTTTTAAGTTACAAGAAAACTGGTATTTTGATAAAGAATTATAGCTGGATTAAGCTAAAAAAATATGTATATTAATGCCAATTAAATTGTAGAGGCTGTCTAGCGGATTGCTGAGCTTTTCCCGACATTCAAAATTGTTGGTCTTTTATGCGACTTTTCCCGAAGGGCTTTTTCGCCTATATTATAAATATTTAAAATACGTACCAACCTTAAGTTACTACATTCGCGAATACTTTAAAGATACACTTAGGAAATTATGTTGGTAAAGACGACAGCAATTGTAGTCAAAAACAAATGAAATTTCATTTAAAAAAAGGACGACTTACATTTCATTAAATTCAACTAACATTGTCATTTGTTTTTTAATGTTCAAAAAATGACTAACAATTGTAGTAAAAATGAACCACATGGTAGTAAAAAACAAACCAAATTTTTTTTTTTTATTTTTTTAAATAACAAAAAAAACAACTGTAAAAAATGAATGTAAAATCATAAAACAGTCATTTGATGTGAGTTGTTTTT